>CP045901.1:15849254-15871563 GCA_013387185.1 Caligus rogercresseyi
ATAGTCGTTCTTTGCTTAAAAATAGTAAACTACCTTATGATTCTGGTTCGAGTAACGTATACATCGAGTTAGATATTAAGACTAGACTATATAATATTGTACATTATCGATAAAGAGAGTTTTGATTTTAAGTAATTAATAAAGTATTTTTACCATCCAAAAATATATGAAACGTATAAATATTAGCAAATTTTTGTCAGCATGGATCAAAGACAAAATAATATTGTTTAAATGTTTTGTTTAGCTCATAAAATAACCCTCCCCACTTTTTTTTTTTGTTGCCTATTTGGTTCGATATAATTGCATCCGATAGGATATAATAAGCATTATAGCGTTAAAATTAGTCTATCGACCTAGGATCTTATCAATGAGGTAAGACCAAAATGACATCCCCTCTCGGGATTCGAACCTGCGCCCCCAACATTGAGAGGTGAACACGCCTTAGCATGAACTTCTTTGGTACAGACAGTATTATCTAGGAGCTATGAAGTTAAACTTAAATGATATCTTAAATAATTTCAAATATTTATTTGCGTGGAAAGGCAAACATCAGAAGCCTTTTCTAATATGTTTTTAAATCTCGTGAAAAATAAAAATAATACTTTCAAATCCTTACTAAATACAAAAAAATGAATAAACTCAATTACATTAACGGTAAGGGAGGACAAAACTTCCCAAAAAATAATGTTTGCTTTCATATTTTTATTCCTTAATATGTCTTCAATAATTCAGTTATGGTTATAATTTAGTATAAAATAAATGAGAAAATCTTAATCTTGTGATGATAATGAAATATTGTAATATGTTTTTATTCTTGTAAAAAATGAAAATAAATACTTTCAAATCATTACTATTCTACAAAACAAATATAAACTCATTACATTAACGGCAAGGGATTAAGAAACTTCCAAAATATTACTTTTTGCTTTCATATTTGTATTCCTTAATATTGTCGTTAATAATCCAAGTTATGGTTATAATTTAGTATAAATGAGAAAAATCTGAATCTTGCGAAGATAATGGAATATTAAAGGATATATTTTAGTAGCAAATGGAAATATATACATATAGAGAAAAGGGAGTTTCGTGATTATTCTTTGCGTGCCAAAAATATTAAAACATATCAAACTGATTACCTATTAAACAACATATGTTAGTACTTATTGTAGATTACTGATAAATAAAAGTTAATGCTAACAAAAAAAATATCATATACGTCTACAGCCTCCTCAATTACAGTTAATTGAAGGTGTAAACCCAACGTGTAGAACCCTCAAAAATAATTTCTATTACGTGCTTTTAAACCAAGAGTCACTAGGCGGCGCCCATATGTTCATATTACGTAAGTTTCTTAAAATTTGTATCATGGATTTGGTGGAGATAAAATAGGTTTCTAAATGTCATATGAGTTACAATCATTTTCTGTTTTGTACAAACATTCCTCATAAAAAGTTTGACTTTGTAACAAATATATGTTTTAAGTCACATGAGATACTTTTTTCTATTTTTTCCCCTCTCTTTACCTTGAAAAATAGGTAGTAAAATCAGAAAAGGTGATTTTGCTGGTGTATTTCTTGTCCCATCACTTTGAAATATAGTTTATTCGGTCCGCCTTGACCCAAGGATTCATAGGTACCTTCAAAGTTCAAATTTGACCATAAATGTGGGAGGAGATAACGTGCGGACATACAGACAGACGGACCGATATTAGTGAATTATTAATATATATATATATTTTTTCCCCTCAATTTGAACTCTGGAACCCCCCCCCCCCCCCTCAACAAGAGGACCAAAACAAAAAGTTCTGGAATCAATTAACTTAAGGAGTCCTGTGAGTCTGCAACACTAAAGAATAAAAATAACCAGGGATTCATTAGAAGCCAAGTAAAATTTAGCGTGAGTTATGAGAAAATATGAAACACAGGAAGGTGTTATTTTTATCCAACCGAAGCAGAAATGCAGAAAGAAAACAAGTAAAACGTTTTTTTAGGACTCGACATAATGCGATAGGGATTTATTTTATTATTAGGGAAAGGAAGGTTAGTAAAAATTACAAAACACCTTTTCAAACAAATAGCATAATAATAATAACAATGGTTAAAAAGTGAATACAAAGTTTTGTCGCATTGGGGTTTATTGTACTTGCAACTGTGCTACATTTTTCCTGTTAAATGTTGTTTGTTTTCAAGAATATGACGGTTTTGCATGTATATTATTTCTACTATTTTTTTTCTTTCAGTCTGCAGCTTAATGATAGGTCCAATAACAAGACTGACTCTATTAACCGGCTCGAAAACCCACGGATGAGCTTACTGGGTAAACCCATCAACTACCGTTCCAACAGAAGGGACATTCGCTACAGGAAGCTACAGGCCAAATTATATAATTTCTTGGAGCGACCCACAGGAACATATGCCACCTTCTACCATATCTTAGTGTAAGCCACATCTATTTAAATATATATATATAAATATTTGAAAAAAGTAAAAATGAAAATAAGGAAATTAGGAAACCTATTAAGAATATAATAATTTTCATAACCCAGCTATTTTTTTACGCTTTACGAAGTCCGATCGTTGAACTCATTTTTATTAGTTTACTACATAAATTTAGAGTTGAGTATTACTTCTGAATTCTTTTATTGTCAATGGATTATTTATTTAAACCAGGTTTTTCAAATGACCCAAAGAAAATTGTCTTGAGACGTTTAGTCGCACGAGCAAGGCAATCAATTATTTTGTTCATGAAAAGAGATAAATTGCTCACCAAAACTTACATTTCAACAAATCGGTTGTAACAATTTTTGTGTGATATGGCACTGTCTAGTTGCAACCACATATATTCCAAGTCCATATATTCAAATTCAGGCTCCCAAAAAATCGAAATCTAACAATGTAAAACGTGAACAGCACTTTTGAAAAAACTCTTTACAACGAAATAAAAACACTAACTATATATTGTATGTCGAGGAATGTAAAAACAGAAGCTGAGTGCATTAAATAATGTTGGGATAATATATTTAGATGTAAACTTCAACTCAAATAAATATTCATGTATTTGGCCGTTTTTTAGCATGAAATTAATTTCTTCTAACATGACTTTTTTCTCCAAGTATTTTTTCCCATGACATTATTTCATTTGCCCTTTTTTATCCTTGTATTATTTATCCACATTGATCTGTAAGAAAATAGATTAATCGTTCTGTTTTTTTTGTTAGCTATTAAAAAGGGATCAACTTTGATAAAACTGCCATTCGTTTTTCGTGTTCATCTAAAAAACTTGGTTTTTTAACTTCAGTTCAAAGATATGCTTTATTTACCTTAAGTTTTATGTCAGTTATCCTTCAAATCCATATGGGGAATTCAATTCGTTCTTTGTAAAAAATCTAACATGAACTTACGATAAAAAAAGAGTCCTCATTTCTAAGATCAAAGACTTATGTTTTGCTTCAAAGCAAATGATAAAAACAAGCTCTAGGGATTTTACTTCCAAATATAAATAAACATGTACTTTCAAAAAGAAACCAAGGGATAATATTTTTTATTTTTTATACACCTATTAAGTACATAAAAATATTATACACTCTATAAGCATAAAAACTATTTTTATGCCACTAAGCTAAGATAGTTTTCCAACTATTGATGTAAATACTTAAAGCAATAAAAAAATAATGCGTTTCATTATTTGATTGTGTATGGATTTTGACCAAAAAAACACTATTATTATTGTATAGCTAAACAAATTCCACTTAAGTGAGAAAATATACAACACTATCATTATTTTCACAAAATATTATTAGTAAAACATCACTAACATCTAATAACTGAAAAACATTGCAAGTTTACTTTCAATATTGTAATCAAAATATTGGAAAAATATCAAAAATTGTGATTAATTGAGATAACACACACACACACACATATATATATATATATATACAACTCATCTCCGCTCACAAATAAGTTCTATCTCCAAGCTTGATTTTTAGATATATTTAGACATTCCCTATTTTTAGATGATTCAGTTGTGGAGAAAAATAAAGTTTACAAGTAACAGAAAAATATTTTTTCTTACTTACATTAATATCAATTTTGAAAAATAGATCAACTAAAATATATTTTTGAAAATGTTATTTAATAGTAAACTACAGTGTAGATCCATCCTATTTTATCAATAAAAACAGTGGTTAAAATATATATTAAGAATATAGAGTATCCGATGAAAAGCAGCAATATTCTTTTACCTTGTAACGGTCCGGAAACGGATATGTACAATAAAATTTTCATAAATTATAAATAAATCATTCCTTTACCATTGGCAAATGCTACTTTTTGTACATAATTTATTGCCTATTCTTCTTGAAATATATCTTTGTATATTTTATATGCATTCCAAAAATTCCATAAGATATGAGAATCCCTTCATTGGATGGATGCCAAGTTCAATTCTCCAAGTCAATTCAAACGTAGAAAAAAATATTTGATTCAATCGATTTATACATAAATTTTAACAAATAATCTATAAGTATATTTATTTTTGTTTGACTTTCACCTATTTTATGAATTAATACATGTTTTGTAAAGCTTTGAGAATAACATAGAAGCGCACAAAGATATTTCTTTGTTATTTGGGTTTTAAAAGTATGTATTGAGCATATATTTACAAATACATTTCATGTATATGTAAAAACTTTTTAATTATTATTTTAATGGAATTGTGTGTAATATTATTGAACACTAGAAATATATAATAATAAAGTAATGGATAATTATGTAAGGGAGCTCGATAGCCGTGCGTGTTAAGGCGTGTTCAACTCTTAATGTTGGGGCCGCAGGTTCGAATCCCGAGAGGGGATGATCATTTTGGTCTACCTCATTGATAAGATCCTTGGTTCGATAGACTAATTTTAATACTATAATGCTTATTTATATCCTATCGGATGCAATTCTATCGAACCATATAGGCAAAAAATAATAATTATGAAGCAATAATATTCCAATATAAATTAACGGTATTTATCGTGCCCATAATCTATGTGTACATATAAAAAAGGGTGACATATGCATATTATGCTTAAATCTTATAAATTAAGTATAAACACATGTGGCTTGCATATTGATTATACGTTTTGAACCAGTTACATGTAAAGAGAAAAGCTATGTTTTAGGTCATTCTAAGTTCATACTCATGTGCCTTAAAGAATGGTCTATATATCTTATGTACATTTTATTATAGCAATTAATAAAAGTGCTTGTGTTTCATTCTTAATCTTTATTTGAAAAATCTAAAGGTCTAGTATAATATGGGTATGTATACTCTCATATACTCATGTGCCTGAAAGAATGGTTAATAAAAAAAATCATAGTTTATGTACATTTTGTGATCTCATGAGATTCAATGACTAAATGAAAGAAAAATTCGGCATTTAATACTTTTTTCCGCTATTGACATCATATTTTTATGTAGTTGATCATTATACAAACTTAATGATAAAAAAATTTAATGTTTTTTTATAGTTAAAACGCATTTAAAAAAGTTTTATTATTTTTAAATGGGGGTAAAGAAAGTACTAAAACAATGTTAAGGCAGTATTGCCTTTAAAGTTTTAATTTAGCATGTTTAACATCATTCGTTCTTAAAATAATAATCTTCTTGAATAGAGATTTCTTAAAACTCACGTCATTTGACTTTGCAATAAGGAATTACAAAGTTATAAAAACTCAAAGACTTACTCTGAACCTGGATGTAAAGCAGGAGAGTTGAGGAAAATCATATTGGCAGCCTCAGCTCGGAATATATCCCCCTATAACAAAGTCTCGAGGACAGATTTCAAGTCGTGATAAAGCTCTACAAGAGAAGTAATATCCACCTCCCATGCACGACATCTTTAAACCACAAAAAATATTTCATTAATTTACTTTAAAGTGTTTTGCTAATTATATAAATGTTCACAAGATCGTTTCTTCTGTGGTATAATAGAGTTAACCTTTGAGATATTTATGTGTATTTGGTAGATATTAATTTCTTCCACAAATCTTTAATTTCAAACAATATTTTTTCTTCATGCTTTCCTCAGCGATTGCTCCAATATTTATGCTTTATTATTTTGTCTGAATAAATTAAATATAAAAGTTTAAAAAATTTACAAAAAAAAGTTAGAAAAATGCCCTTTCGATTTATTTATATGTTAATCGATATAAAACAAAGGTAACCCAAGAATATAAAATAAGTGTCTTTAAATTATCTACATTCAAAAGGCTTTTATGGTTACTTTTTGTTTTAACTTTAATTTCATTATATTTTTCTATTGAAGCAACGAAATGACAAACCAATGATATGGTATAACTTCTGAATATATACTTTATTGTTAGTCCACTATGATTTGTATTCGCTAAAGCCTTCACGCAAAAAGTTTATGTTCCTTTTAATTTATGTATCGGAAGACAAATTGTAGCAATTAATATACATGCTTGTGTTTCATTCTAATCTATATTTGAAAAACATAAAGGTCTAATATTATATAGGTATGTCTTGGAAACCAGGGCTGTAAAAGAACTGGTTTTTCAAAATAAAAACCGACCCGGATATTTTGAATAAAAAATTGGACAAAATAGAATATCTCATAATCTAAAACTTAATTCAAAATACACTTATTTTTATCTAATAAGAGATGTGTTTATCGTATCGGTAGATAATAAGGGGTTTGTTGGATGGAGGAGATATTTAAATCATTATGTACTAAAATTGCAAACAGGAATTTCACAAATCGTCTTATCGATTTTAAAAAATTATGCATATTTTTAAGTTCCCTATTAAGATTTCCAGAAGTAAGAAATATTCACAAAATAACGTCTCTAAACATTCCCGTGGACGTATATATGTTATATGATGACCGACGCCAGAAATATATACTTCGCTTTTAACGTATGAACAAAACTTTTGGTGTGCATAAATATATCGAAGTAAAGCACACAGTTTAAAAAAAAATAGCGTGTTGACTTAAATAAAATATAAATGATATTCTTTCCATGGTTTTTTTTGCCTTCCCATAGGCATAGCTTATAAAAAAGTCAGACAAAATACGACGCAGTTATTTTTTTCGGCGGAAATGAAACACTCAATGCCCATAAAGTACTCGATCTTCCGCCGTTAACATTTAAAAAATCATTGAATTGGACCTCCTAACAAACACAGCCCATGTGGCTAACTGCGTGGATACCGAAGAGCTACCCAACACAACCCTGCTGGAAACATATTTGTATGTTATGAATTTACATTTTTTTTAAACTTTATTGATATTTTGTGTAATAGAATATGAGAACATATATAAATAAACATTTTAGTTTAAAGTTACTACACAAAATAAAAGTCGTATCACATTAATAACAGAAATAAAATAAACAACGGTAAAACATCTGAAAAAACACAACAAAAGGACAAATAAAACAGTCAAAATATAAATATCATAATTTTCTGTAAAAACATAAAAGCATTTTGAGGTCCTTCGTTGCATTCACATAGCAGGATGGGTAGAACTTCACCACCTCTCCAGCAAGCTTCCACCGTTCTCCCGACGTTCATGGAATCTTGATGCTGAGGACCGAATACCGAACTACCCCAGATATTAAGATCCTCCTCAGATCTTCTTCCCTAATGAGATCCCCCAAAGCTAAGTGCTCGGCCAGTAGGCTTTTACAGCTGGAGAGAGATATTTCCATAGCTCTCGTCTTGACAGAAGCTTTGTGAAGATTCGAAGAAGAAAGACCGAAGAGAAGTATAGGAGCAATATGTGCGTCTTTTATGATTTAAATTGATTTTTATATAATCTCTCAAAATCTTGAGGAAGGGACAACCATAAAATGCATGAATAATTGAATTAAAAATCTTTCCGCAATCCTTATATGGAGTATAAAAGAACAGGGATCTAGGGGATATTTGGAATTGTGCCGTAAATCGCTTTCCGGAATCAATTTTAGAAATAGAGGATAAGATTCTTCTCTTCCATAAATTTAATTCTTTCAAGTAGATATCTGCAATTTTGTCCGCTTCCTCACTTGCATTGGACTCAAAGCTCATCCTCACGTGCCATGGGACGGAGACAAGATGTTTTTTGCCGCTTTTTTCAACTGAAAGATAAACTTTCTGCAGTTGAAAATTGACTCTTTTATATATATTATATATATATATATATGTAGAGAGAACTGGTTTGATGTTATAGCGATCTGTTCCAGTTTTAGTGGGGCATCCAAATTGTTAAAAAAAATTATTACTATTTAACCGAATGATGTCAATAATTGAGGATTGGTAATATGTTGGGTTTCCAATCCAAACGATCCTCTAATAGTTGCAAAAAAAAGGGGAAAACCTTTCTCAAATACCGTTGGAGAAATCCGTGCCAATACAGAGTACCTTGTATGCCCAACTTGAAGATATATATGCCCTCCACTCAACGTCGGGGTTCTTTGATAAATCAATCAAAACCTTTTGATAGATTTTGAGGATACTTTTTGAGAGAGCCGAAAGTCCTCCTCTCAGCATATTCTTGGGTCTTCGTAGTGCAGGTAAATATTTTTTATAGATTAGTTTTTCCAACCAACGATTTTCTTCTTTGATAGCCCTCTCAGCTAAACTAGGAATGGCTGAAGCTTTGTAAAGTATAGTTGGTATAATTAGATAGTTATAAATATCTATTCTCTTTTTAATGTTTAATTTCCTCCATTTGGAATGTTAAAACTCATAAAGTTCTGAAGCTTTGTCCAGTTGGATTCCAAATGACCATACCTTCCCCATGAGATGCCCTAAATTTCCACACTGTCCTTTACGTACAAGTCGGCTTATGAGTCCCTGGATCAGGATTCCATTTTCCTAGTGGTAACACCACTGTCTTTTTATAGTTGATGAGCAACCCCGACTTTCTTCCAAATGCTTTAAAAAAAATTAGTACCACTTGAATTCTTTTTATTAGTTGGATTTCAGAATTTGCCTCAATATATAGCGTAACATCATCAGCATACATGTCCAAGATCAACTTTGTCGACCCCACGCTGACTCCAAAACCCCTGTATTTTTTGCAATTGTATTACTGAGTTCCCACAGTCTAGCCGCAAAAATAAGTGGAGCTGAAGGACAGCCCTGACAACAGCTTCTTTTTAATTTTATGCTATCACTTTCTATGTTCCCCATAGTAATAGTGGATGTGCCATTAAATAATAAGGATCTTATAGGGTTGAAAAACTTTTTGGGAAGTAGTTTTCTGACTGCTCGCATAATGAGACCATGAAGAATGGTGTCGAATGATTTTTGAAGTCAACAGCTACTAAAGCCCCAAAAGTTCCATTGGCATTGACAGCTTCGATGGCACATTGAATGTTTCTTGAAATGTCAGAAATTTCCTGTCCTTTAAAAAGCCATTTTGGTGTAGTCCAAGTTTGCTATTCAATAT
Organism: Caligus rogercresseyi; assembly: GCA_013387185.1. Taxonomy (NCBI): domain Eukaryota; kingdom Metazoa; phylum Arthropoda; class Copepoda; order Siphonostomatoida; family Caligidae; genus Caligus; species Caligus rogercresseyi. Next base: position 15,858,697 of record CP045901.1, read on the forward strand.
TGGTTCTATTTTGCGTGCAATTACTCCCGATAAAATTCTGTAAATTTCGTTAAGGATAGTAATAGGCCTCCAATTGTTCATGTCTGAAAGCAAGCCTTTTTGGGGGATTAAAACTATTCGCCCTTTTGTTATGTCCTTTGGGAGACTACCTTTCATTTCCATACCCCGTCCTAGATGTAGAAGGTAAGGTACCACTTATTTGATGCAGTGGGAGTAAACTCTGCCTCCAATCCCGTCCTGTCCCGTGGCTTTGTCGTCATTATATTTTTTTAATATGATGATAAAATATTTTTTCAGTAAAAATTGATTGGTCCTTTCAACTCCTAAGATGCTCTGGAATTTTTTATGGAAGCAGTCTAACATTTCTTTTCTATTTGTAATTTCTCGTCCCTTGTCTAAAATCCTGGTCACCATAAAAGCTGGCTGATCCTTATTAGCAAAGAAGGACTTAACTTTTTTGTTGACATTTATCTCCGAGTCTCTCCTTTCCTGTAATTCAATTTGTCTATTTTATTGTCTATCTGTAAGGAATGATGCGGAACAACTTCATTTTTCTATTAAACCATTTATAAACCTTCAGGAAAAACTGAATCAGTAAGGAAAGGATTTTCGAAAATTAAAGAAATGAAAACGGTTGGAGAAATACAAGATTATTTATTTTCACTTTATTTTCTATATTTATTCAATAGTTCATTTTTATGATATGTAAAACAGAATACATAAAAAGCCTAAGAGAATGTATGAAAAATCACAAAAGTAAATATTTTAATTTAAAATTTTATCATAAGAGTTGAACTTAACTATTTTTAAACAATCAAATACAATTCAAAATAGAGGACTCAGAGATGCAAACCTCCGCCGATCCCCAACAAATGAACCACTTGGTCTTTTTGTCATTTGTCAATAGATGTCGCTGTGCTGTGCTCTCTTCTTTGAGAGCACAGCACAGCGACATCTATTGGTAGAGTAGGCTAACTTGAAATATTTATTAGTATTTTGCTCATTTTGCATCTTAAAGAAGCACTCAGAGATGCCAAAATTTAATCACTTGTTTCTTTTGGCATTTCCAACAACTCCACAAAGTTTCATCCGAATCCGTTCCGCACTTTTTGAGTTATCCTGCTGACAAACAACAAACAAACCAACAAACCAACTCCAGTGAAAACAATACCTCCTTCGGCGGAGGTAAATTTCTCGATTGATGTACATACTAAAGTATATTAATATAGACTTTGAGCTTTAAAATGGCATTACTTGCAATTCTTAAAATTCTTCATTATGGTAGATAATGACTTCCTGTGGATGGAGGCGGGAGAAAGGAAGTTTTCTATTTATTTTCTTATGAATATAAATGTATTTGGCTTGCACTGTTTACGAAGTACAATCGTTGAATATAATTTTGACTACTTTTCCGCGTGAATTTGCAGATACTGCTGCAAATTTCATGTTGATATTTGTTCTGAACTCTTCTATCATATTTTGGTGTAGTATTATAGGAGTGTATTATATTTTTTACTCTTTGTTCCTTGTCTCACTGGCACAAGAAAGTTATATAGCAATTATGTGAATTCATTTTTTTCACCAAACGTGGAATCGTTAATTTTGAAAGTTGATTACATTGACCAGAAATTGACGTTAACACTCTGAATGTGGGGATCAAAGTCTCACCACTTTTGTAATACATTTTAATTATTGGCAGGTGTTGCTCGAGTGACCACTACTCCATGATAAATCTACAGTATTTCTGAACACAGCTTTCAAAGAATCGTTAACAAATATGGCGTTGTTCTCTAAACTTATGAACATAAAATATGAGTTTTCCTATTGGAAAAAATCCTAACAATCGGCAACTCTAAATCAGAAAAAAAACGATTTTAAATTGTTTGTTAAATGTGAAAGGCTTGTGTAATAATAATTATTGTTTTATTTTATAGATTTATAAAAGTTCCGCTGATAAAACTTGAATGTTTTTAAGGGACTTAATTTTTATATAAGTTCTTCAGTTTATGAATTTTCGCATGTTTTGTGTTTGGTTACAATATTTCTAAAACTATTTGAATAAAGAAAAACAAGCATTTTTCTATTTTTGTTTGAAATATGATAGTTTATTTTTAAGAATTTGAAAAGCGCCAAATCTTTTATATTAATCCATATATTTTACTTTTATGCAAGTTTTCCATTATGGTTTTTTGAAAATATATAGAAGAAAAATAAGCAGATTTGTTTAAAGCATTGCTTTTAGCAAGTTAATGTATGCAATGAAAAATGTATATATGTTTTTTACCTTGGATGTTATCAAAAATAAATATGGAGAATATTTATGTCAAAATACTTTTACTTTCTTTCCCATGAATCATTCTTAATTCCATGCATAAATCACAAGAAACAAGTAAATGATTGTTTTCTAAATAGGCCACAATCAAAAGTCCTTTAATATGGAGGAAAGAAAGACCCTTTAAAAGTTTCCTATGAAGAAGAGAAGAAGAAAACAGAAGTAATTAATTTATATATTCAGGAACAAAGAGTTTAATAACAATAGTATATTGTACTAAGACGTCTTCTAAGACTTTTTATAGCATTTCTTCATTAAAGCAATCCATAATGCGGGAATCTACGTTATCGTATTTTCACTTTCAACTAATCAAGGCCCCCTTTTATTTTGCCTCTGCAAGATTTATAGTCCCTTTGAATAACGTTGATCAGATTGTATATTTTCAAAAACAAACAGTAACAAATGAAAAGCCCTAAATTAAGTTCTTCTTTTTATAGAAGTGAATATTTTTTGTTGTTTCTTTCGTCTTATTACCCTGTGCATGTGATTACATTTATTTTCTTTGACCTTATAATTTATAACACCAGTCTTTTTTATTAGTTTCGATCTTCAGGAATACATATATATATATATATATATATATATATATATATATCAGAAACGATCGGGTCCCGGCTATTTTTTGAACGTCCCGTCCTTGCCTGATATCTAAAAAACACCGGGCCTTGACTTTAATTATTTTTGTTCATTCTTCATTCTGAAAGTGATGACGTTTTTTTAGGAAATAATTTTAAAATTTTAAAAAAATTTAGGAAATGTTTTCTAAAAAACAGTGTCACTTTTTTTTTCAAGATGTTTTTTGATCAAACGTCGTCACTTTTTTTGGAAATTGTTTTCTAAAAACGTTGTCACTTTCAGAATGACGAAGGAACGACATATACTGAAGTCCTGGCCCGGCTTAAAAAAATTAAGTTCCGACTCGGGTCCGACGAAAAAAGTGTCCCAGTCGTTCCTGATAGATATTATTATATAATATATATATTCTACTTATATATTAATATCCTAATATTTTCAAAATTAAAAAGTTACATTTTTTATAGTAAAAAATAAATTAGAATAAACTATGTCTCCAAAATGGAGCTTATTTTGATATTGTTTGTGTGGAAGTGGTTTTTCTAGCTGAGGAAAATAAATAATTATGAAATGTGTATGAAAGATTATTCCCGTTTTTTGTAAAAAAACATTATTATTTATTTTTGGTTAATGCTTTTCCTGTTCGTAGAATCTATAACTTATTTAAGCATGTGATGATTCAAAATGATGGACTAACTAATTATTTTGGTTCAATGGAACCAGTATATTTGCTATATTACTTTTTTAATGATATTTTGGGACCACTTCAGAGCTATTTATTTAATCCTATGAGATCCACAATGAAAGAAGGCCGTTATTCCGCTTTTACAAATTCAAATTCTTGGCCTTTCAGAGCAAAGCTTAAAAAAGTTTTATCTTCCAGTGGCTCTTAAATTTTTTCAAAGGCTATCAAACATTCAATAACATAATGAATATCTTAATGATTTTATTATATCGTCACTCGATAATTTGTATCTTATATTTAGTTTTTTCGAAATAACAAAAAATATACTAAAGATTTTAATTACATCATGTTTGACTGTTGTCTAGTTTTAATTATTCAGTCAGATGTTTATTTGCACTAATGATGTATTACTTCTCAAAGCAAATAAAATCTTTTGGTGAAGTAAAATAAATATATATAAAACTGTCAACTTTTCCCCCAAGAGACCTTCAACTCAAACAATACAGAGTGCTTTCTTTATATCAAGATGGATATGAGTTCGCAACCATAAGTTTCTTAATAGGATTACTCAATGGTTTAACTATACAAGATTTTTAGACTCAGGTTTATCCCTTTTGTTTGACTCTTAGATGACTGCATTATATGGACTTACTACAGTACATACTAATGATCAATTAGTTTTCCTCCTAGTTTTGCAATTTAACGAATAATAACTATTATTCTTTAGTATGTATTATTAGAATATTTACTCCGTGACTAAATAAATATATATATATATATATATATTATATCATATATATATATAATATATATATATATATATATATATGAGAGTTGTATTACCTTTTAGTCTTCACAATACAGGTCTTTGAACACATACAAACGGATATCTAGTTGTACTCTTGATTTATCCATACGACCTTTCACGTGCGAGGGGAAAGTGAGAAAAAGTAAGGGGAAAAAGCAAGCACTTGAGTCCATTAGTGGTGAATGTTTTTTTTCTTTTGATTGTTTTTACACTCATACAAATATATTCCGGTCCAATTGGACTCTCACTATACCAACTTTTTACAATCAAGGGCACAGCGTGATGATGGCCCAATGTTAATAGGTTTATTTATATTTTAATATAAAACTAACTGTGTAAGGGATTGATATTACTTTTATAATGAAAATGTCGAAAAACCTTTTTCTAATTAGCATAATGGTCCCTGATAAGGGAAGGTCAAATATCATTGAATATCCTAGGTTTGTTAATTCATATCCGTCCGAGATAAATTCAATTGATCTCAAATAAGGAAGGAAACAAATCAAGAAAGAGGCGTTCTGTCAGCTCAAACTGTATATTGTTTATTAATCATGTTTAATACTGTATATATATATATATTTAAAAAAAAATATATATTATAAATATAGATATATATATAAATATATATATATATTTATACATATATATATATATATATATATATAAAATATTATATAAATATATATATATACATATATATATATATAAATATATATATATACATATATATATATATATATATATTATATATCTATATATATACTGATAATATATAATATATAAGTATATATTATTATCCAGGTCTTGCAGTAAATCCGCACAAGTTCAACTTCGTCAGATCCATAAGGAGTGCAAGTAGAGCTTACATATTGCACATGTGGGAAGTTTCGTGAATTTACTATCGAATCGCGCCCGAAAACAAAACAAATACACTGATACGGAGATGGAGCAGACCCGGAGGGACACGTCATCGAGTTGCTGTGCGCAGGGCACCGTCCTGCAGCCATCATCAAGTTACTCAAGTACCCAGGAGGACGGTCTACGACACCACCAAGAAGTGGGAGGAGTCAGGGATGTCCAAGAGGAAGGAGCACAAGCCTAGGAGTGACCGAATCTGCACGCCCACATTTGTGGCTGGTCTCAAGGGTCCATCAAGGCCAATCCGAGGACGCCCATGTCCATCCTCGCCAGGAAGCGTGGGGTACACCTGTCGTTGTCCCCTGGATGGACTCTGTGGCCTCCGGGACCCCGTACACATTCCATCAGGACTCGGTGCCCGCCCGCACGGCCAAACTTGTGCAGTCCTGGCTGAAGAAGAATGTGCCCAATTCTTGGACTTCAACACCTGGCCCCCAACAGCCCCGACCTGAACCCATGCGACTACTACTTATAGGGGAAGTTGGAGAGGGAGGTGTACGCCACACACCACAGCAATATGGCATCCTTGAAGGCCTCCATCAAGTCGGAGATAAACAAGCTGGATCCTGCGGAGGTCTCCACGGACTGTGAGAGGTTCAGGCGTCGTTTGGAGGACATCCCTGAGGCTGAGGGTGGCCAAATTGAATAGTAATCTGTGTTTTATGTCTAATAAACAACTTTTTATTCAAAATAGGTATCCCTTGTGTTCCCATTTTGGATCTGGAGGATATTGAACTGTTGCAGATTTACCTGCAAGACCCTGTATATATATATATGTATATCTATACAAATATATATTACTAACATAATAACATTATTTTTTAAAACCTATAGATGAATTTTCTAAGAGAATTTACATTAATTCTTTTTCGTTTTATATACAAACACATACAAACAAACAAACGAATATATAAATATATATATATAGACTTCTTGACGTTCGCGAAAATTGTCGTTCGTCTTTTATCGTTAATTTTAAATTGAATCGTTCGTTTGACGGTTTTTTTAGAGAAAGAAATTTCTGAAAAAAAGGAAAAAAGTCATGACGTTTTTTTAGAAAGAAAATTTGTCCATGAAAATTAAAAATCTTTGTCTTTTTTTGGTGCCCAAACGAACGACGAACGAAAAGGAATTTTCCTTGTCGTTCGTCAAAAACTTTGTCGTTCGTCATGCGCGAATGTCGAAAGACAACAAATGAATGATAAATCACCAAGTCCGATATATGTATATATATATATATGAAATATATCCAACTTAATGTTTAACCGATGCAACTGAAATGATCATATGCGCTGCTTTTATCATTTTTCACACCTTTTTCTGTCCACCAAATCACGGTCGAGAAAAGGTCAGAATGGTCCTTCACCATGTGGATGAAGGCTTAATGTTGCAAAATCAACCATTTGGCCTCACAATCATGGTATTACAAACCAGTCTAAAGGGAAAGAGTATAATATGATTATGTGAATAAATAAAGATCACTACTTCATATTACATTATTAAATTTCTTTCTTTATAAGTTTAGTCGTAAAAATAGGTATGTGGCTGAGAAAGTAAAATAAGAAGAAAAGTTGATACCACTGTATCGTTCAAGGATATATTGAGAAAAATGGTTTGATGGGCTTGTGCTAAGATAACACTATGCAACAAAAAAATTGCCAACGGCCAAAACTTTCAAAAGATGATTCTATGAGTCCATGCAATGATAAATTGCTATGTTCGAAACAATGGGTTTTTGTTTTTCTTGGCCAATTAAAATTTTTAAAATTTTCATGTTTAGGCCAAGGGTCATACGGATCTATGATTTTCAGGGACAAGGCATTAACATTAAGATTACCAATACAATTTCGAAGAAAGATACAATAAATCTATTGGTAAAGTAATATTTCCAAAACTCTGATAATGTAATGAGATAATTGCATTTGTGTCGTAAAAAATGGGACAAAACGGACACTTTCACGTTAAGATAGATATAGCACTCATGGACATTGTTTCAGGTTGCTGCAAAGTTATATTTACTTACGTTCCAGGCTTTAGAATAGCCTCATAGATCCTATGTACCATGGCCTAAACCTGAAAATTTTAAAGTTTAAATTGTGGCCAGAAAAACGAATATCACGACTAATAATATATATCTTTAATTCCCATTCTCTAAATTACTAGATTCTTTGGTTGTTTTGCGTTCGCAAGACAAAAGTCATTTTTTTGTTGCCATAGTGTAATAGCTTTTTTTACTAATAAGAGTAAGCGTAATAGTTAACAGAAGGGGATTGTTATTAAAGATCGACCGATAATGGATTTTAAGGGTTGGTAATAATCTCGGTAAGTGTTTCAGAAAGCCGCTTTATATTACATAAAAACTTTTGTATTTTTTTCAAATTGAAATACAGGAACTACATACGTTAGAATGAATGTATTCTTCTACTAATCAATCATTTTTCAACAAACAAAAAACCCACGCCTTATTTACCTGTAAGAGGCCCATAAAAAAAATCTTGTTAGTTTCATTTCATTATTTTCCCTAAAAATTCTAAAATATAAATACTCTATTTAAAAGTGACTTTTCACCAAACATTAAAAAGAGACTTAGATAGGACCATTCTTGATGCCAAAATTTGCCCATAGTTTTTAAAATGTACTATTGGCGCCTATTAATCGGCTAATCAATATATTGTTTCACTTCTAATTATTATATGTTCAATCACATTTGAGTCCATCTGTAGTACAAAAATAAATTTTTTTGAGCCACATCTTTCTTGGACAAAAAGGAAGAAACCTATGATTCCGATCTGCCACGTTATTGTGTTTCATAATTGTTAACTAGCCTCTTCACCTGTTTAAAAAGAGGCAACGTGTGTTGAAATAGTCAACGATGCACAGTTGCAAATAGCTGTAAAAACAATAAGAATACTCCATGGTTGGTATAAAATAGGTTGTTCTCGCAGAACGACCCTTAAATAGTTTTTTTTCTTTATGGTATAATCATTCTTAAGTATAATTTTTTCCTTCATTTTGGTAGCTCTGCATTCCATTTATTTTTTACGTCGAATACTTAGGGTATTGATCTATTCATCACCAGATATGAGCCAAATAATGTAACATTATTTAATTCTCTGAGTATGAGCAGATGATTGGTAAGAAATAATATTAGAATGCGAATTTATTTATGTAGTCCCAAATTACTAGTATGAGTTGCACATGTAGAGTTAGACAATTAAAATTATTATGGATGAAGTCCTTTGAAATGATGTTTAGTCCTCAAGAGCAAACATAAGTGGAATGATATTTTATGCCAATATGCCAACTGCTTTTTAAAAAATGGTTCTCTATTTTTTATTATCCATTAAAAAACCCACGACATTATCTTATTCCTAGACCTTTATACCGCACCAGATAACAAATATAGAAATAATCCATGGGGTAGTCATGAGAATGCCAAAGAGAGAGAAAAAGAAAAAAAATATGACTTTCTCCATAAATGATTATAGATAAGTACGTTTGTTGTATGTTGTTGCTCTTCTTTTTATTATTCCCTTTATTCTTCTTTTTGTTTTTGTCAAGAGAGTTATTAAGGTTAATTGAATTATTTGTAAGAGCAATAAGTCCAAGCAGGAAGAGTAAATAATAGCCCTTAAAAGAAGAAGAAGACACACAAATATACAACACACACACACGTCTCTATGATTGTTCGTTGTAAGGGCAAATGAATATAGACTTGTGACTCATCAGCTCGATTTTTTTTTGAAAGACGCACATAAGGATAAATTGTAAGAGGAATGTTATGTTGTAGTGTGTATTTTCCCAATGGCGTAGGTCTTACTCTTCACTCTTGAAAGTAATCTATTTCATACATTTATTTGATAAATAATGAATATTTCATGGGGGCATGCTATTATATTTGTATTAATATAGTCTTACTTTCAATGTGATTTAAAGATCTTTATATAGAAAATTGTACAAAATATAGAATACGATTAGAAAAAAAAACATAAACAGCGTAAAAATATTTTAATGCTATAATGCTTATTTAATCCTGTCGGATGCAATTCTATCGACCATATAGGCAAAAAAACAGTAAAATATTATAGTATGCATTTTAGTTTTAAATACCTCTTCTTAAAGCTATCAAAACTTAACTAAACAATAAAAGGTCAATATAAAAAACCAAATAAATTACATGGGGCTATGCAAACGGTGTATGAAAGATTATTTTCTTCAAGAGGCTTAAAGAATATATCTTTACCAAAGGACAAGTTTTTATTTTTTTCCTAAATTCATTAACAAATTAATATACCTTCTTATGGGGAAAACTGTGCTAAATTGGTATTTTTCGCATATTATGGACTAGTTACATATCTTAGAATATGAACAAGCCCCTGCATTGAGAGTGATATTTTTTTGCCCATTTGATACGAAGGAATTGTTATTTACGTGTGGATGTCATTAACATTATTGACTAAAATTTTGACCATTGAGCCAAGGATTAATTATCTTGCCTATTTAGCTCGACAGATATTCGGCAGTAATTTAAAAAAAAAAACATCTTCAAGGAAAAAAAGACATGGATCACGTAGAAATGGTTAAATATATGTGTTATGTTCTCGCCCGTCCTCGGGAGTTGATATTGAAAGAGTACAAAATTAATCATTCTAAGGAGAAATGATTTATTTAGTTCTGCTTAATATTTTTTTTGCCTATTTTGTCGAGATGGAATGTCAGTATCATCACGTGGATATAAATACTCATTAAAGTATTCCTAAAGCTAGTAAATCGAATCCAAGATAAGTTTTGGTGAGGTTCATCAAAGTTAATATTCTATATATTTTTAATAGCATGCAGTTTTTCAAACAACAAGACACTTAGGGAGTACGATAGCCGTGTGCGTTAAGGCATGTTCAGCTCTCAATGTTGGGATCCCGAGAGAGGATGGTCATTTTTGGTCTACCTCATTGATAAGACCCTAGGTTCGATAGACTAATTTACACGTAGTGTGCTTATTTATATCCTGTCGGATGCAATAATATCGATCCATAAGGAAAAACACTTCTTTTAAATTTAGATACTATAAAAAACTACCAGAAAAACATCTCAGTAATATATTGTTGGTCATAAAATAGATGTTGAGGTTTCGTTAAATATAAATTAAATTAGTATGTTCAAGAGTCGTCCTGACTATTAAAATGGAGGAGAAGGTAAATTTGAAGCGTACAACATATCCCTATCGCCTTCAGACTGGCTCATTTCAACATCTTCATCCTATTATGGAAGCCTGTGAGATTGAGCATTTGATCTCTACGGTTCAGAGGATCCTTTATGCATCTAGAGTAAACGGAGGGGATCCTCTTTGGTCTTCATCGTGTAGTCTCAGAAACATAGAAGTCTTACGCCGGTATCAAACTTTCAATTAAAATGCATGACATCCTCAGCGATGCCCCCACTCTCCAACGATGGTACTGTGTTTGAGGGAGGAGTTGATGGAACTCACACCTCTTAATTCTGCCCGTGACGCCTTCTTAGGTATTTGTTTATTCTTATTACGACCTCATTTTTTATATTCTTAATATTTTTTTTATATTTACCTGTTTTCATTTTTGATACATACGATTACATTAATTTAATGGCATACTATTTTGTAATGTGAAGTTTAATGAAATACAATAAAGAAAAATTTAATAAAATAAATAAAAAATTAATAAATACTTGGTTCGGTGTTTAAAAAAGTGATTCGCTGTGTCTAATCATAATATATATCCCACCATATATATATATACCGATATATATACAGGGTGATTCACTTAAATGAGACTCACATATTACAAACTACATTCTTTGTATTAAATTTTACATAAATAATTTTTAAACAAAAATGATCACAATGTGTAATTTACAAAATGTATTTCAATAAATTTTCACATATCCTCCTTTGGACTTCACTACAGCTTTGAACCTCCTCATGGTGGAGGCAACACAGGCAGGAATCTCTTCCTCAGACAAAGATTTTCACGGTCCAGGCCACCCACAACAGTCAGAATGACCGGGTTTTATCTTGAAAAGGAAGACATCCCCGTGCAGCTGAGGACTCTCTCAGAAGCAAAAGCCACCCTCAGTCATGGTCTGAGCTGAGAAGAGATTCCTGCCTGTGTTGCCTCCACCGTGAGGAGGTTCAAAGCTGTAGTGAAGGCCAAGAAGGATATGTGAAAATTTAATGAAATACATTTTGTAAATTACACATTGTGCTATCATTTTTGTTTAAAAATTATTTGTGTAAAATTTATACAAAGATTGTATGTAGTTTGTAATATGTGAGTCTCAATTTAAGTGAATCAGCCTGTATATATATATATTATATATAAATGACAATTTTAACCAAAAATATGCTTTCCATAATAAGATATTGGACAGAAAGATAGTTTTTCTTTGCCTTTCTAGTCGAATAAAGAACTGTGTTATATTATGATATATGCAGTATCCGGTGTAATAAACTTAGTAGAGGTTCGGGGGAGGAGGGGCGTGTAAATAGCTAGCAAAACATTATAAACGCCTGAGTCATGATTCATGATGATTGATTTGAACAGTTTTTATTTGTATACAATGCGTTAAACTTATTTCTCCGTTATTAAGAACATTGATGTGGTTCTGAATTACTGTATAAGCTTTATTTGTAAGCAACGTGAAGTTTTATTATGGAAGTTTCTAATCAGATTTTTAAACGTTATATTATTAAGTATAGAATTTTTTAAATCACTGTTTAGAAATATATAACAATTCGGATGTTTCTTAACAATTAATCCAACATATTGTTCTCTAATTAAAAAAATTGATTTGGTTATTAGATTTAATATAAACATTTTTAATTATCTCTGATCAAATTGGATGACCCAAATTATATTTATTACGATATTTCAAATAGTCAAGTCTTTTAAAGTTAGAGTTTTATAACTGCTTTAAGTAGATACACATAATCACAAAAAAAATGGGATAATTTTTCGAAAAAAAAATTAAAAAGCTTAAAGTTATTAGATTTTAAACACATTTTAGCCATTTTTCCAAGCATCTATGAAAAAATCGGTATATGATTATAATGGGATAATGATTAAATTTATTCTTATAGTGCCTCGTGACTTTGATGATGTTATTTTTTAATATGAATTTTAGTTTTTACTATGATGTTAATTAGGGTTTTCTTATTTTTTCTTTAGACCGATGTTTTGACTCCAAATGATTTATAATATTTTTTTACCATCTTCGATTGTTTTATTTGTTATTTGCACGTTTTATGAATTAATAAATTAATTAAGTGGACAACTAAACATACTTAACTATTTGCAAATTTCTTCACATCCAACTATTTAAGGACTTAGCATTTATGAAAAAGTAATCATATTGCCAATAAAACGAATAGAGTCATAAAGTAAATCAGAATTGAAACTATTACACCGTATCTTAGTAATTATAAATTGATTTCTTCTACATGTGGACTATCCATACAAGAGACTAATTTTGATTGATAAGAAGTTATTATAATGTCTTATTTTTTATTTATCTGTTTGA
>CP045901.1:15871663-15931497 GCA_013387185.1 Caligus rogercresseyi
TTTCTGTTTTGTACCAACATTCCTCAAAAAAAGTTAGACTGACAAAGAATATGTTTAAGTCACATGATATGTTTTTTTTCTTTTTCTTTTCCTCTCGTTACCTTGAAAAGTAGGAAGTAAAATCCGAAAAGGTGATTGTACAAACATTTCTCATAAAAAGTTTGACTTTGTACAAGAAATGTTTAAGTCAACATGAGATGTTTTTTTATTTTTATTTTTTCCTCCCTTTAAATGAAAAGTAGGTAGTAAAATCAGAAAGGTAATCTTTCTGGTTCATTTCTGGTCCCATCACTTTGCAAATAGTTGTATTAGGTCCGTTTTGGACCAAGGATTCCATAGGTACCTTCAAAGTTCAATTCTGATCATAAATGTGGGGAGGAGATAGCGTGCAGATAAATAGGACGGACAGAGATTGGTGAATTATTATAAGGTAAACAAATAAAGGATTGAATAACAAAAACACCATCAAGAAAGTTGATATATTTAGTTTCCTCTCATAATTTTAGAGGATAGATCCTAAAATAAAGAACTCTAGTAATAAAAAAGTTTAAAAGCAGTGTTAGTTTGATCTATTTTTAATGTTTTTATAAGTTTTTTATGTAAAAATTAATAAGACTTAAATAGAGTAGATGTGAGTCTCAAAATTATTAGAACTTACAATGATTATAAAATTTTCTCTATAATTGGTTAGCATATATGAAAATTTTTTGAAGTAAGGGAACATAAAGATAACCAATTTTTACAGAGCTTAAATCATAGAAATATCATTTTTACTTTTTATTCAAAATCAAATGTTGGAAGCTAAAAAAAGTATATACGAATCAAGTCCAAAATAAAACACAATTCTGTTGAAATATCGTTCCATTATTATACCAAAATTGGAAAGACCAAGATAACAGTATTAAATTATTTTGATATAATATCCCTTCAAGCTTAAAGATTTGTAGAATAATAAATCTGCATCTATTTTATAAGAAGCTGTCGTATCAAAATTATAACACCAATGTAATGGGCATTCTACTCAATAAAATATTTAAAAATTTGAATAAAATCATAAATATCATCTAACGTTAGATAAAGATTAGAAATGTCAAGGTCCTAATTGGATGAGTTAAGAAGTAAAGTTACTGCAACTGCAAATGTGATATCATCTATCACGGTCGTTAATAAACAAACCTTTAAAGATTTTCGATCGTCAATCTATTATCATTAAAAAGACTCATTAGTTTGGAGAAGATTGAGACTTGTGTTTATTCAAATAATCCAATTAAACTATAGGGGATTAAGGTAGAAAGCAGAGTCTAAAATCTTCTTTTGATTACTTCCTTATTAAAAATGGAGTCCAAAATTATAATTCTATTGTGTGATAGCGGGTACGATATATTTCTAAATAGCCTTGTTAGCGTTGCGTTAAAGTTCCTCATTATACCTTTCCTCAATTTGGTATCACTTTAAAAAAATTAGGAAAATGATAGTTGTTATGAAGTTTTCTAGATTGTGATCCTGATAACACTTTTCATGCTTTTCAAATTTTTGATGGCTAAAATATATATTTATTAATATTAAAATATTTGTAACAATCAAATACAATCAACGAAATTCTTGGAACAATTCAGTCGATTACTTTTTAATTCATACCCTTCCTTTTGCCTCCCTGTGAAATAATTATATATACTCGTAGTTATCTGGCCTTCTACCTCATTGAGACTGAAGTGAGCTGAACTCAGACAGAGACTATAAATTAAAGTCGATAGGCCTGCTATATTTATATATCAATATAGAAAAGACCTCCCAGGCTTTATGTTTTCATTGTAGTTGCAAGCAAAAGCAACTAAGCGTCAATGAAATTAAATCACAATGTAAAGAAAACAAAGAAATCTAATGACTGTTACGTTGTAAAACAAGCAAAAAATAATAATTATTTATCAAAATTACTGTATAAAAAATATATTAATCGGAAAACCCTAAATACAGTGAATGAGCTATAATATGACCTAACCTAGATTATATTTCATTAAGCCAAGATTTAAAGAGCAAGAATAAAATTTACTGAAAAAGAATAATAAATCATATAATAAAATATCTGGGGCTTGATAGTCAAAATAGATTTATAATTAGGTCTGAGGATAGTGTATCAAGATTGTTATTTAAATCAAATTGAAATATTTTACCATTAGTTTTTCAGCAATAGTACCTTAATACTGAAAAAAACACCTCACAGTCAAGATGTTTGAAATGTCACAGGAATTAATAATATAATGTGTTATGCATTGCTACATCGACAGATGTTCTTTATTTTTGTGTTAATATAAAAATAAGAAAACAGTCAATCCGACTTTATAAAGGATTTTTGGGGTCTAAGGATCGATTTTTGCACGAATATTCACGCTGGATGTCCATATCTGCCTCAGGATTGACAAGGGCTTGGTGGTAATCGTGGGTTTCCGAAGCTCCGGAGTTATCTTATTTGGAGAGGGACTTGCGACTAAAGCTTTAAAGGAAAGTGGCGCATCAAAAGCTTTTTTGTTCTTATTTTTGATTATTTCTTGGCTTCTTTGGTTTTATTTATCCGCTAGAGGCGTTGATGTTGATGCAGCTAAGTAAATTAATATGTAAGAATTTTGGTATATATCAAGTGCCCTTGCGACGTATTAGTGACGTAGACTTAAACAATTGACTCAATAATATTGTCGTGTCTATTATTTTTATTGCTCCGCGGAACTTTGCGCTCGATATCCACATGAAACTCATGATACTCACCTCCTAAATTATCTATAGAACATTTAAGTTAACTCAAATGTTTTCTAATGCAGTTGCCTTTTAAATTGAAATATTAAATATCGTGTGAAAAAATGGTAGTAATGAATGCATTATTTAAATGAATGTGATGAATGAGATCGAAAACAACCCGGATGACGTCATACTTTTAAGTCCCAAAGCGACATCTGCTGGACAAAAAGAAAAATGAAACTCAATGAAAATATTTCCAAGCTATCTGCCCCGATGCGCTACTTTACTTTAAAGCTTTACTTGTGACATGATTTACTGCATAAAAGGGTCTTGAAAGTAAGCTCCTTTTTCTTTTCGTCCATCAATGGAGCACACGGACATGACAACACACCCACCTGATCCCCAGCCGGCCGGCAGGAGGGGGAGCGAAAAGGAGAAAAAAATCTCAGGACAAAGGACTTTAAGTATCTACTGAGGGGACGGGGTTTGTGGAAAAAAGTGGATGAAGAACCGTCTACGGTAGTGGTTCCCAAAGTGGGGGGCGCAGAGCAATTGCAGGGGGGGGGGGGCGCGGAGAAAACGAATGAATGAAATATAGATGCAGTAGACCAGGGATGCCAGGGTGAAATCGGTCAGGGGGCCGGACTGTTTTCAAGTGGGACCTCGGGGGGCCAAATTACCGGTACATTTTGGCCTTGCAACACTAAACACTAAACAAAAGTAATTTAAATTTGTTGATATTGTATCGTAATATTATTTATTTATAAAAACACTTCTCAACCACTAACGTAACGGGCCAAATGAGATGCCCATTCGGGCCGGTTCCGGCCCGCGGGCCGCCACCATGGCACCACTGTAGTAGACTAAATAACACTGCTAGAAAATTGACAAAAAAAAAAAATGGTTGAGGTGTGTATTATTTACAATGTGTGAAATAAACTGCAATGGACTCTGAGAACAAAACGTGTGTATGTTCTTTTTTTTTGGGGGGGGGGGGGGGGGTGCGCAAAAATTTCTTATATACCAAGGGGGGCCCAGCAGAAAATGTTTGGGAACCACTAGTCTACGGCGTTTGGTAGCTTCCACTCTGAAGCGAAGGATGATCAACATAAATCTAAAGAGAATCAGACAAATTTCTTAGAAGAAGAGAGAACTATCAAGAAGACAAATAAAATGAAAACTCCATCATGGCAAAGTCAAACAAAATTAAAACAATAATGATAAGAGTTATGGGATAATTATGGGATAAGATTTACCTGGACTGGAAAAATGAGGCAAACCACGAAAATACCACTAAGAGATGATTGGGTACAGGTGATCCGAAAGAAACCGACATTTCATTCAGAATCTCCTCCTACCACTATTGCTCTGTCTAAAAATTCAAATAAACGAATTTTTACAAGTCCAGTCGAAGATAATACAAAGAGAGTCAGAGATCTCGATCGTGCAAAGATTGGCTCCCCACCGATACAGAATAATACCTCAAAATCCTGAAAAACTTTATTACATTTAAAAGTAATTCCATTAGCAGTGCTATGTTATAACGTTAAATCTATGGCATCTCCAAAGAGAACCGTGGATGTTTTCAAATACATAAAATCTATTAAATTCCCCGACGTGGTAGCTCTTATGACTTCCCGACTGAAAAATAGCAAATCCATCCCCCGATTAATTCCTCCATCACACGCCACATTCTTGTCTCCAGCACATACAAATTCTTCACATCCTTCAAGGGAGGTTGTTCTCAATGTCAAAAAAGCTTTCTGGCCCACACTTATTCAAGTGGATCCACGAGGGAGTTTTGTTTCCGTCAAGGTTTACTTATGGTACGGAAAATATAGTTATTTTTGCAATCTACGGGCCAAAACAAGAACATGGACGGCTGCTTTTCAAACATGTTATCTGACTTTATCGGTGAAAACATAATGATTACAGAAGATTTAAACGTGACAAGAAAGTCTGGAAGAGACTCCATAAATCATAATGGCTCAAAGAACCATATAATTAAGGAAGACTCTGGAAAAGTACTTACATAATATTTTTCCTCGACCCTGATAACCTCGGCATGACGTTCTCTAAAAAATACAAATGGCAAACAAATTGAGAGGAGACTAAACTATATTCTCACTTCCCAAACATTTCGAAGCAAGTCAAAGACTTCAGTATCCTTTTGCCATACATATCAGACCACTTACCAATCATAATTTTATAATCAATTAAATGTATTTTTTTTAAATTAGCGTTTGCTTTAGTTTTATTGCATATCTTTATTAGTATGTTTTTTAGAACTTTGGACTAATATAAATATATATATATATATATATATATATATATATATATATATATATATATATACAGGGGCGGAGTGGCCAGCGGGAATACCGGGGCTATTCCCGGTGGGCAGCTGGCCTCAAGAAACATAAACAGCCGTTGACTGCCTCCCAATGGCATATTTGGGCCTTTAGGTATAAGGCCCGCGAGGGCATAATTGTCCCGGTGGATAAATTCTTCCCACTCCGTTCCTGTATATATACATATATATATATAACTGGAAGTAAATGTGTAATAATACAATTATTAAATATGTTCTGTTGTTGAGTCATAGACTAGTTAAAGAAACAGGATATATTGTTTGATTTTTATGATTAGGCTGGCTTCTATTTCTGACATATAACTCCCGATATCAATGAGAGCAATGTCATAAATATAAGTAAGTAACGATATTTATCCATTCTGGATATCCAAAAAAAAGCCTATATTTAAAATTATTTACACGAATTGGTAAGTACACTTTTTCCATTGATTTTATATGGCTCCTGAAATAGACATATTCTGCCTTGTATTTATTATGTTTCCGTCCCAGTCATTGGTGTATTACGTTCATATTGAAAGTATTTGAAATACTTTTATTGTAACTCACTATCACTCACAGCATAAAGCATGTACATATATTTTAATGACAGATTTACTAGATCACAATTACCAAATTTGAAATTTTATGTATACTCATTAAACGTTGTGAGATAATTAACTCCTTTTGCAAAATTTCCTCAGCTTACCAAAATGTTCAACATTCCTATATTTGGATGCCTGCATTAGGCTGTCTCCCAAATAAAATGAGCGAACCGGCAAGGATGCTATTTTGAAATACGCGTCAGGTGTGTCTAATTAGTTTTATGTTTGATTATATCATGATTATACTCGAAAAAAAAAAAGCTGTGACTGTGTTGAGTATTTTTGATGTAAATATTCCAATTTCTGTGAAGGGAGTTATCATCTTCTAGAGTACAAGATAGTAACAGTTCGGCAGTTCGACATTTTTCAAAACTTTGAGCGGCTCTAAAATTACCCTTTATAAGTATCTGAAGTTTTGAATAAGAAGCTCAATTACAAACGTTTAATAACTGTATCGAAAATTAGTATAGCCGAAATTTCGTAACTATAAATGTATCAACTAAAGCCGACTCTATCTACCATATTTAATATATTTACATATATTCCTTATTCATAATTGACATAATTGCTATATCTACTTACTAAATTTGCTACACTAATCGTAATTTATAGATAACAAATAAATCACTTTTTATATATAATATTAAATACTATAGACATAAAAAACCATGATACAGATTATTAATAACTAAATAATAAAGACATACTTTTAGATATGACATAATGACTTGAAATCATATTCTTATATAACCAAACATTATTTTTCGCACGTATACAAATAATGTTGACAGTAATGGTATAAATAAATAATAAAATACTATTTTTTTTACCCCTAGCAATACATTTTTTAATAGACCCAAACTATGTATGTTATATCAACAAATTAAATGAGAAAAGTCACTTACATACTTGTCAACAATATTACAAGTATGTAATATTGTATTTACATATTACCTATGTTACTTTTCATTTCTTAATGGTTCTTTCAATACACATATTTTCAATTAACTTCTTTGCTTCTACATTAGAACTGATGGAATGAAGAAAAAAATATTAATAGTATAGATATATAAAATGTTTTTTTTAATAAATATGATATTCATATTAAAAACTTAGTTTTTCTAAAGTATTTTATATACATAATATTCTTTCAAAGTAATAATATCTTCAAAAATGAATGCTAATTTATTAATCCTCCTCATTCAGTATTCACTCTTTATACTTCAGTTACATTTATTATATTTATTATTTATTTTCTAAACTCCCTACAGTGACTTGATTTAGATACCACAAGTCAATCTCAGTGAGTAGTCCTAGCTTAGAACAAACAGTCAACACCACCATATACATAGTCCAAAAGCACTCCATCCCACAATAAGTCAATAATATTCTATAAAAGGCCCCCTCATTTAAAGAACTCCCTATTTTAATTATTTTTACAGCTTTAAAAACAACACGTCTTTCGTTACTCGCTTTAATACACTCCGTCGTGGTCGATCCTCGGCCACCACTACTCTCCGGCCGCTAGCTACTCATCAAATAAACTCCATCCCGCCAACAGCTCCAACGATAACCTAAGCACGAACGAAGAGCCATCCACGATCTCCATCGAGAGTCCTCTGAATCCCGACTAGGAAAGAAAAGCAGTGATGGTAGGGAAAACCGACATTATAAAATATTTAATTTAAGTCTTGCTTCTAACAATATTGAGCTTTTGCTTTGTATAAAACTACGGGTTGTTGTTCAAAAGTTTTAACTAAAAAAGGTTATTTTCTCAAATATATGAATGCAGTTTTGAGATTTTTTCACTGCATCTATGAAGACATATATCAACATTATATATATATATATATATATGTATATATATATATATATATATATATATATATCGCTCAACACTAATTCTTGATTGTGCAGGTTTGTCCCCAGAAAAGAAAATTTTATTGATCAACTTCGATTGACTTATTCTACATAACAATTAATTATTTATAAATAATATACTTCATTTAACAAGATTATATTTCGTAAATATACATATAAATGTATACTTTTTATTCACTAAAAGTATATAATGTATCTTTTCCGTGTATATAAATAAAGGTGTTTGGATTTTAAAGCTTTTGAACCGCCCTGTGAATGTGTGTGTTTTACCATAAATAAACAATCCAAGTGAGAACACAGGAGACTCACCTACATTTAAAAAACTACAAATTAGAGATGCAACTTGTAAAAAATATTTAATTTATTCAAATTCATCTTAATACTCTCTTTTTAGGAATACATAAAGAATAATTAAAGCAGTTTTAGACTAATAAGCTATATATAAAGAATATTTAATATGCATGAAGAAGTTTCACTTTAGTTAGAATTAAGTTATTTTACATTTTGGGGTAGACAACTTTTTATATGCCATTTAATGAAAAGCTTATGGATGGATTTGAATGGGAGTCTTCAATAGTGTCCTATTGGACACTATAAAGTCGTAGGTATTAATACCTACGACTAAATTACAATGAACCGTCTTCAACATTTGGATTTACTATTATTTTATTGGATTTCTATAATAGACTTTATGATATATCTACAGTATCGATCGATATTTGGTACTTTAGATTAGAAAGAGAGGGAAATTTATTTATGTATCTGCTTTTACTTCTTCATATGCATTTCATATCGGACAATTTATAACAAAGGACAATTAAATACATCATTTGTTATAATTTATTAGAGATTATTTGAAATTCAGTACATACTAATCTTATAAATTTATATATATATATACTTGGATTTTGTAGGAAATGGAAGGCTATACATTTTTTTCATTTACTGTCTCTTATTGTTCGATGTTAAATTCACTTTCAGGTACTCTAGTATTCAATGCATAGCATAAGCTTATATTGAATGTCTGTTTATGTATTGCTCTATAATACTATAAGTTATATTTGTTATTTATTTCAAAGTTCAAGTTCTTTACACGAGGGAGCGCTTGGGCAAAGCGACAGTTGAACGATGTTTCTTTGCTATTGAAGGGAATAAGCTCTCTATATATTTATGTCTCTATGTGAATGCTACAAAAGTCATACTTTTAAATATACCGAACCGATTGGCAATCGGTACGGTATCGGTAGTGTCTACCGAATATCGTATAATCGGTTCGATATTTGAAATCTACCGTCGGTAGTATCGAATACCGATTTACATTCGGTAGTCGCAGCTCTGCATATTACTCAAAATGAAAAAAATCGCAAAAATAATAATGCTATTGTAAACAAATATTCTAGGCATTTTATCTATTTATTTTGAAAAAGTTACCTTGTTCATTTGAGGATATACTTACATTGCTTCAATTTATATAACTATGCATGTTTTTTCTTCATTAATATGTTATGGAAATACTAGAAGATAACTTACCTGCATCTAATAATAAAATGTTTTGGTAGATTAAGAAATATTTATTTAAATAACAGGGGATATATCAAAAGCAATTTCCTCTTATCAAAGTTGATGATAGATTTCATTCATTTGTGTCATTTTCTTTGAATATTTGTATAGAAATATTTTTTATGCCACTGCTTTCGTTATATAATATTATATTCTTGAAATCCTAGACTATTTTAACATGCATTCAACAAAAATTTAAAATGCTTAATGTTCGATAATGCTTCAATTTAGTAGCTCCTGCGAATACAATTCAACCTGCAAACGTTTATAGGGATATGTACAGCAGGTATTAACAGCAGCTTGCGTTTTTAATTTATGTTAGTTTTGTTGTATAGAGAATGTGTCATCTATGCCAAAGGAAGTTATCTAATGAATTCATGGGAGCAAGCCTCAAATAGCCAATGATAGAATAATATACCAACAATCTTGAGATCATAACTTTCTATATTTCTTTGATGGAGGATATTTTTTAGTTCTAAATCAAAACAGAAGTAAATAAAAATACATGACATTATTAACTTAGAGCGTTCAACTTTCAATTCATCCATCCAAATGATCAAAAATAAATATTAAGAAGTACCTGATTTTAAAAATACCCTCAAATTTACAACCTCCTGTTTTTTTCATTTTGGAAAACTTTTAATTATGATTTTTAGGAATATTATTTGTCACTAATATTAATTGGCATTTCCATAGGGAAAACTTCTTTTAAATCTTGATAACAAAGTTATTTGAGACTATTTGATTTCCTCATTAAATATCATAACTTTTTATTTTGTAGAAAATTTATTAATTTTATAAATTAAAAATAAGTTCCGGCGCCAAACTTGTGTCCTCAATTAGTATTAGCTTAAATATAAATAATCAAGATAAGAAAATAAAGGCAACCCACATAGACATATTTAATCTAAGTTATATATTTTGAGGAAATTAATTTAATTTTTTTATTAATTGAAAATATTGTTGATATTGTAAGAAAATAAATTATCTCAAATGCTTATAATCCTTAGTGGAGCGTAAGTGAGATATAAATGTAAATCGCAAATAAAATGTCTATCTTTATTATATGCACAAAATGAAAGGATGTTTGTGTGCATGTAAAATTAATGGTATATATATATATATATATATATATATATATATATATATATATATATATATATATATATATAACTTTGGCTCGCATCAAACATAGCATTTTATTGTATAGGTAAAACCCTGAAGCTGGTATTTATTGTATACTTTGTGTCAACAAAAATTGAACTCGACGACAAAGTAAAGGATATGTTACGTCATTAATAGCATACCAATGACGTCACTTATAATTATCTGAATAAATTACTTGTAGTATAATCAAAATGACAAAAAGTCTTATAAGGGTCGAAAAATTTAACGCATTTAAGTTCGCTTAAATATACTTTGAAATTTAACCAAATTTAGTCCTCTACAAGAACATTTTTTTCCACGCAATTTTTGAAACGAAATAAAATTATTTAATGCATATTTTCATTATGAGTACAGTTAAATGGTATCTAGGCAAAAAGTCTATATACTTGTAAAAAGAAATCAATAATTGTCTTTGAAAAAAACACCCATATGAATGGGTAGAGCTCAGTTTTTAGGTACAAAAGGGTGAAAAAATACTAAGGGATTGGCAAGAGTTTTATTATCGTATAATTCAAATATTAATTAGTCAAGAGTTAAAACTAGGATAATCCTAAATAAAATAAATAAACAACAATTTTATCATTAGTTCCTCAGAGAAAAGAAAAAAACATACGGAATAGGATTAAATAATATTATATAATTTATATTTATTAGTATAATTCCTTTTGAATAGTGAAATAAGAACATGGTTCTAATTAAAAAACGATATATATATAAATATATATATATATCAGGAAACGACCGGGTACCAGTCCGGCCCAGGTCCCGACTGTTTTTAACGTCCCGGCTCGTTGTCTAAAAAATCACCGGGCTGGTCCTGGACAAAACCGGGCTGGGACTTTAATATCTTCGTTCCTTCGTCATTCTGAAAGTGACGACGTTTTTTAGAAAAGAATTTTTATATTTCTAAAACAAAAAATTAAAAAAAACACGTCCCAACTTTTTTTAGAAAATAATTTTTACAATTTTTTAAAATAATAGGAAAATTATTTTCTTATAAAAACGTCCTTACTTCCAGAATGACGAAGGAACAAATATATTAAAGTCCCGGTACGGTTTTGGCCAGGCCCGGCACGAAAAATTGAAGTCCCGGCGAAAAAAGTGTTCTGATCGTTTCCTGATATATATATATGTTTATATATTTATATATATATATACATACATGAATGCATATATATATATATAATATGGATAAACTCAAGGTTTATTTAGGTAAAGGAAACCAAGACGTATAATTTTGTATGATTTCAAGCTTTACTTCAATTCCTTGTTTCTTTTCTCCCTCCACAGCCTCTCGAGTTCATTCTCGAAACATATCCCGGGCCCCTTCCTTGAACCCCTCTCGCAACCCTTCTCGCTCCGCCTCTCCCATCGTGAACATGGCCCGGACGATGCCTCCTTGCCCGTTGTGCTCTGCAATCTCCTTCAGAAGGAGTTCTATGGGCCCCGGGCATGTGGCAGAGGTGGTCGGGGGAACAGTAGGAAAGGTAGAAAGGGGGAAGACGAGGAAGACGGAGACTTTGAGGGTTAGTCAAATATATCAATCATGTTTGTTATTGGTGCAGCTCTGCATCAATCTCTATCTATTATTAGCTACATCCTTAAAACCTACGACCCAAACATATAATAATAATAGATCTCCATTCGTTAGAAAAGACTCTTTACAAAATAAAGATTTTTATAAAGGTTAACTTATTATGCAAAATACAGTTTTTACATTTTATGTCTTTATTCAACATTATTTGTTTTGATTGGTATATTTTATTTGTTTATGGGAGATATAATTTGAGGCAAATACATATACTTTATCATATATAGTAGATATAACAGTTGTATTCTTTAAACTGTGACACCAGTCAACCATTTAAGTAAGTTACATTTTCACTCTTGGTACACACCAGGGATGGGCAAACTTCTTGACTTGCGGGCCACTATGGGCTATAAAATTGAAAAAGGGGCCACAGCAGGTCATCGACTGTCCACTTTCCTTTGGTCCACTCATTTTTTACAGAAGGGCTCAAATGGCAATGAGAAATTCAAGAGAGAAATAAAGAGTAAGCCGCAGCCTAAATGTCAGCGCGCCATCAATTGGTAAACGCAGTATTGTATGGAGAAGACGTAATGAATTATTTTTGAAGCATTATTATTTTATTTACTCTACAAGCTCGGCGGGCCCGATTAAATTTCTAACGGCCCTATACGGCCCGCAGGCTTCAGTTTGCCCATGTCTGGTATACAATGTACTCGTAATAAGTACCAAACATGTATATTTTGGTCATAATATATGGCATCTATGTTGATTGGATGTGAAATTTTTGGTGTAATGTTTGATAAGCAGATTAAAGGATATATACAGCAAAAAAGCATGGCTTCCATGTTTATTATAATATATATAAAAAGTAAACCTACATATTTTTTAAAATCGGAACAATTTTGTAGAGATACATAATTAAAATTTTAATGTAGAAAAATTCCATGATATCTAGGGCATCTTTTCTAATGAATTGAGACTCTTTATTTGCAATCTCTCTCGTCTCTTTCATATGCAGGAGAGACAAAGAGAGAGCAAGCTCTGACTTACCTTCGGGACTGCTTTTAAAACCAAAATCATGAAGTAGTCCCCAGTTTCACTTTATTGTCTGTCCTCAAACCCTCCTTCTATATACTTATATATATATATTTACCAGGGAAAAGAAATCCCCCACCACCTCCATCAGTTGTCGTCTGCACCCTTCAGTCCCGTTATGCATCTTTGCATACTTGTGTACAACTTTGTTATTGTTGGCATTCTTCACTTCCACTCATAACCGAGTTTTCTAACGTCCGTCATTACATTTGTGTGATTCGTCATCCCTAAGCACGTTTGAAACACTTGATGAACTTGTTGTACCTAATATATGTATAAATAGAAGAAGAGTTTCCTTCCTATATGATTATTAACTTTGGAGCACAAATTCCAAACTGAAGGTTGACATTGATCATTTAAAACACAACTGGAAATTACGTACTACATAGGCCTGAGATTCTTAGATCTGATTAATGAATAACATATTTTTATTTAACTAATTCATACTTGTAAGTCTGAAGTTTTTTTACAATCGGTGCGCTTATGTTGATTCGAAAATACTATTCTATATGACCTCCAGTTAAAGTTAATCAATAATCAAATAGTTGCGCAAAGATATAAGGAGATGACGTGACAATATTAAAAAAATTATAAGCATACAACACCATGCTCAGTTTTTGTCAAAGGAGCACAAATGAATATTTTTATATAGTTTTAATAAGGTCACGTAACCCCCGAATATAATTGTTTGACATACAACTTTATTTCGCTTATTTTATAGCTGCAGGGAGTCATAAGGTAATATTTTCGAGTTAACAAACCAAAATACAATGTATAAATTATGATTCTACCATCATGAATAAATTTGCTTTCTAGATGACGAATCAACTATCTATCGCATTAGCATAGAAATGACCTCCCGCCACTTCTTTCAATAGAAACACACAGACACCAATGGAGTGTCTCTTCATAACCATAGTTCGACGTAGTTTTTTTTACATGTCTCCAACATCTACGACAAAAAAGCCATCATGCATTAAAGTTGTATCGTCTTTTAACTCTTTATACGCAAATCTTTATTATTTCGGCATAGACACCAAGGATATACAACTCCAAAACATATATTGTCTGACCCTCTCTCTTTCTCTCTCTTTGTCTCTCTGTCTACACACACACACACTCTCTCTCTCTTTCTCTCTGTCCTTCTTGTCTTCACACATGAAAGCATCCATGGTCCATTTAAGATTTTACTCTAAGGAATATGGTCCAATAGCAGTCATTATGCATTTATTTATTTTTGACAAATAATAATCATTTGACAAATAGTTATATATATATATATATATATACATATATATATATATATATATATATATATATATATATATATCTATATATATATATCAAGAAAAGACCAAGTACCCGGCCCGGTTCCCGGCTTTTTTTTTAACGTCCTGGTGTCTATAAATCACCAGGCAAGAACTTTAATATATTCGTTCGTTCGTCATTCTGAAAGTGACGACGTTTTTTTAAAAGATATTTAATATATAATAAAAGTTATTTTCTAAAAACGTCGTCACTTTCTGAATGACGAAGGAACGAATATATTGAAGTCCTGGCCCGCTCCTCCCGTATATATATCCTGATATATATATATATATATATATATATATATATATATATATATTATATATATTATATATTTATTTATGTATTATATATATATATATATATATGTATATAATTGGATATACATTAAGTTTCCTTACTCCTTAGGGTATTTTCTGTGTGTTGTACCTTGGCGCCACCAGTCTTGTTTATAGTAGAATTTCCTTCCCTTTCCTCCCTTAGTTCCTTCCATGGTTCTCACAGCAGTCCTACATGGCATATTTGTGGAATAGGTGCAATCCTACTATTTTGATCTTTAGGCATAGAGTTTCCCTTAAGAGTACAATGACTCATTGAATTAGGGCAAGACAATCTTTGTCACACACATACATTTTGCACGCATTAGACCACATCATCATTCATCAGAGGAATCAAGGTTTGTAGAGTATTGATTGAATATAAGTGGTCTTTAGTATAAGTTAAGGAGGGTCCTTTATGACGTCAAGGGTTAAACAGGGAAACATGAGTTTGTATGTTTACTGCACTATGACGTTTCTCCTAGCGCAAAAAGGAAGCTAACGTGCTTTGAAAGAGTTGATATAAAAAAACAAAAAGTGTTTTACAAAACACGATATTATTCGACTCTTAGTAAAATTACAGCAATAAAGGAAAAAACGGATTGCCTAAAAGAATTCCTTATTGTACAGAATATTTTATAATCATACTTACTTCCTAACGCTAAGATAACAAAGTATCACATACACTTTGACCAAAATTAACACAATCAGTCTCTTTGTTCATATTTTAGTCATATGCTTCAGGATACAATGTCTTTTTTCTATAACGAAATTGATTGAAAAAAGCAGGTTGTAACATAAACTTTATTAACTTTTTTTAGTTGTACGAATCTATTGAAGGTCAAGTCGTTGCATAGTAAATATTATTTTTTAACGTTACTCTTAGAAAGAATATTATAAATAAATATTATAGTTTTAAATTATGTTTCATAAAAAACTTAAAATATAAAAGTACATATCAACTAATTTAAAAACATAAAATAATTATGATAAAATGTCTATAAAAAACATATAAAGCAAAATATTTATAGTATATAAGTAAAAATATTATTTGTTGATGCTGTACAACTTGATTTGTTTCATGACTATTGCCTGGGATTTGGTATATTTATTGATATGTTTTTGGTTTTTACGTACAGAAACATTCACGTAACAGCACAGACAAGAATAATATACACAGCATTATGATATTGCGTTAATAAATATACATGCAAACATACTCTAAACCCTTGACGTTATAAGATGGCAGGCTTTTAATTCTAATTGTGGGTCATCTCTTCAGAATGTATACTATATACATAGACCTTCATAATGATCAAATAACTTTATAATACACAATAGATGTCGCACCTTTTTTCTTGCAAGAGTTCTTTATCATTTATTGCAGGGATTGAGATCCTTAGCGTGACTATCGACGACTTCGTTGTACATACTTTCATCTATATTTATATATCATCCTCCCTTAAATGTATTTGTTACATCAATATTTGTGATGTCGAAGGAATTAACCAAAAATTCTCATAAAACACACATTGTTTTAACCATACAGTAATGGGGTTTGTCGGTCACTTCTGCGGGCTTATTCGATTTTCGCTAATTATATCTATTTGTTTATATTTTTGTCTCAGATGACGATGACGTATCCCTACAACCCATAACCCTCACTCGTCAACACCGGGGAGCCATCCGTGCAGTTCGTAAGGTAATTATTGTCCTTTTTAATATATATTCCTTGAGCCATACAAGAGAGGGGCATTTATGTCTAAGATCATGAAACTTTTTTAAACGCCTTTAATTAAATCTAAAATTGTAATATATTAAGTTTGGGGGAAAAAATTTCCGCAAAATAATGCGTTCATTATTTCTCATAGAATATACAATAAACAACAGTAAGCTTTTACTTAGTGCATATGTTGGGGTCAAATTCAAATGGGTTTCATTTATATGATATTATAATTCATTCCAAAGAGCCTAAATCAGTGTTGAACCAAAAATATGGTTTTGACATATTTAATTTATTTTTATTTTTTCAACAAAACATATCCTTCAGCCAATATACAAAAGTGATTTCCCCCCAACGAAATGCATTACCCATCAAAAATACATAAATATGTAACATGTTCTATGAAGTACTTAACTTATTTCGATCGCATATATTTACTTATAACTTATTTTAAATTATATAACTTTTATATATAAAATATGCATCAAACATAAATTCAAGAATAATAAAATTCATATCTCAAAAAAATGAAATAGTTATTTTAAGTTGGGCTTTAGATATAAATTATGGACTTTAAAGTAACAAATTATTTTGTTCTTCGTCCTCAACTGACTTTTTACCCAATTAATGTATTTAGAAATGTATGGATTTAAAAAAAGTTAAGTTTAATCCTGAAAAATACAGATTACTTTAAACGATTTTCCGGGTAATAAAAATTGTGATTGTTTCATGTTGTTTGTAGTATTCCCAAGGTTTAATTTATAAATGGGAGAATAAAATATTTAATTATTATTTGTTATGTAATATGTAAAACACAAAGTTCGAATTCAGAACATGAATAAAGACGAATTTGCCCTTCTCTTTTGCTTTACATTACTTTTTCCACAGTTAATACAGGTTTTCCTCGAAGAAAAAAATTTAATATTGCAGTGAAGTCTTAATACCTGGAATAGGAACTCTCTCCTTTTTAGCTCAAATTTAACTATCTTCGTAAAGAAAAAAATAGAAAAGGAAGGAAATCTTCTTAATAGAAACTCCCTCCTTTTCCCTGTTCTTTTTTACGAAGGTAGTAAAGCTTTGTCTTAAAAAGGAAGGAGTTCGTATTCCAGGTTATAGTACTCCTTGAATATTTTTATCCATTCATTATTGAATGAGAGTTTTATTTAGGGTTTCATCAAATTATTTTATTGTTGGAATAATTTAATCAAACCAACCATTAATTTATAATATGTAAGGTAAACAAGAATGAAGAAAAAAAATTAGGTCTTATAGAAAGTAATAAAATATTTGCCCTAATTACTTATCATTGATTGGAATGATAAATATTATGTTCATCCAAACAATGATACACAAATCTAACAGTAATGGAAATGATTATTTACTAAGTTGTCAAATGTTTTTATGTTGAAACGTGGTTTTATATGTAGAAAATTGATATATCTATCTATGTCATATAAACATGTTACCATATGATTAATTAAATTTTAACTATATCGGGTTTTATTCAAATAGTTTCATCAAACATTAATTTTATTACAACTAACTTTATTTCTTTAACTTGGCCTTTAGTTAATTCTTTACCTCTCATCTGTTATTTTTACATAACAAAATTATTTTTTTTTATGGACACCGTAACCATACAATTATATACAATGAATTTATATACTTTCATTATTAGCCGGTCTAAAAGGACTAGAAAAGTTCAATTTTGGGAGGCAAAAAGTTATGAGATTTATGTTTTATATACCTAATAACGGACATTTGCAGAGCACAAGAAATGAAAAACTCATTTTCGTGTAATATTTTAACCAAACTACTTTAAATGAGTAGAGCTATTGATTGATAAATTATCAAAAATATGTTGTGGGTGAACCGTATGTAAGTGGAAGGTAATGTTGAGGTAATGGACTTGTTTACATTGATCATGAAAAACATCATCTATGTATCTTATATGCAAAAAACGGGGTCCCTTGCCCTTTACAAACAAGGTCATGGCGGTCTATATACACACCTTCTCCAGGTGGACGTTGGTACCAAGGAAGAGCCCGTTGAACAAGAACGTGGCTGTGGACGATAAAATGACATAAAATAACTTAGTTTTGAACTTAGTTTTACATAATATGCGAGTACTTATTCAACAAATTTCACAAATTTTGATAAATTATTACATCGTTTTCATTTGACCAACAAGGAAGAAAAAATCAAAAGCATCACTTAAAACACTGAGCTGAGTCCTGGACCCAGATGCAACTGCACCTTAGCAAGGGACTTTAGGCCCAGATCTTTGCTCATCAACCGCCTCATGGTCGCTTGTGCAATGTTGAACTCCCTTGAGAGCTACCTGAGCGAAACGTTCGAATCCTCAGAGATCCTGGCCAATCTTTGTTATCCTCCCTGGCCTCCCCCCACCTTCTTGCCCGTCCTGAGTTGTTGGTGGTGGTCTCACGAGCCTTTTAGTCAGCCCAGGCCTTTTACACAATATGGTGGCAATTCTCATGGACCTAGCGACGTCTGACCCTTTATCCCCAGCCTCAATCTGCGTGATGGTAATTTGCCTGAGCTTGTTTGTCGACATTTTGTTCAAGAGTGTTAAAATTTATCAACATTTGTTTTTACTGGAATTTGTAGAAAAGTATCTAACTTTACCTCTCATAATAAAATGACCATCTTATCGTTCATAGACCCGACGGTAGTGATCACGGCCGTTTTCCCCCTGACATACGGCTCACCCAATAAGTTAAATATTTTGGTATTTTACTCAGTTTAAGTAAAATAATTTCATTTATAACATACTATTTTCTATGTTAAAGTATTGAAATAAAATTAAATAGAAAGCGTATATTTTTTTGTTTAATTAACAAAAAATATAAAAATATATTATTCATATTATGATTATTTTGAGAAGAGTTTAAAAGTTCTGAATAAGGAAATATATTTGTAAGGATAACATATTTATTTGGACTAAAATATAAAACTATTTAGAGATAAATTCCTGAGTATTTTCTTCACCAATCTTTAATTCCTCTTGAAGTGTATTTATTGTGAGGTATTACTTTCATGAAGTTTAACTAATACATTCGAGAGTTTAAGTCATCATCTTTGAATTGTAAGGTAATGAAAGAATGTAATTTGTTAATAACATTGGCTTCCAATTTTATTGCAATTAAAGTTCCTTCAACATAGTTAATTGTACAACCCAAACTCATCCCCAGAAATCCATGTTTCCTACACCTAATTTACGACATTGATTTTTCGTTCATTTGTAATCGTTCATTGTTCATCGATCGTCGTTCGCAAACGATATAAGAGGAACGACAATTTTTTTTACGAATGACAACAAAATTCCTATCGTTCGTCGTTCGTTTTTGGCGCCAAAAAAAGACAAAGATTTTCTATTTCGTGGGAAAAATCTCCTTTCTAAAAAACGTCATCGCCTTTTTTCAGAATGGTGAGAAAATTTATTTTCTAAAAAAAAAGTCTTCAATTTTTTCATAATGACGAAAGACAAAGGATTCAATTTAAAATTAACGATGAATGACGATGGATAACTTTTGGTGAACGACGAACGACAATGTTTTTGCGATAGTCACAAGGTTGTAACTGAAAGTAATTAACAAACATAAAGTGAGATATAAAGGGAGGAATTTATTCGAGAGCAAGTTAATACTGAGGACTTTATCTATATAGTATTTGACAAAAAACTACTTACCTTTTCCAACCGATATATTTTTCGGTACTGCGTATTTGTGATACTACAAAGTAGTCTGATCGTTTTTGATTATTTTCTAAAGATATATTTTAAATGCATTTTAAAGTCACGTCAACACTTGATTTGCAAATATAATACATTGCACAATTTTGATTTTTCAAGACTTATTCATTTTAAAAGTGCACACTAATTATTGTATAATGAGACGCTTGAATAAAAAATACATTATATTCACAACTGCCCACCTATATTGTAACTGGATTTATTTAAATAGGAAATAATAAATTGAACAAAATACTTTATCGAGAAAGTATTAACTAAAAAATTCTTAAACAAAAGAAACTTTTGAATTTATTTGACTTTGAATTTCTATCAATCTTATATATATATACATATATGATATTAAACAATATGTCTATTTTAAGTTAAATTACACTATGTAACAGGATATTGCCCCTGGGCTGAAATTTCTAATTTGAGTCTCATTTTTTACGTAGATTCCGAAAATGCCACTCAAAATATCGTCCGAAAAAAGATTTGGGTCTTTATGGCTTTTTTTTTTTGAAAAATCTGGATTTTCATCATTTTTAATGGTTCACGCCCAGTTATTTGCGTGCAAAGTATGAATAATCACAAATGTCATAAGTATTTATTTTTCTAGTATGTCAATGCATTTCAAATCAGTTCTTATAATTTCAATATCTTTCGTACTATTCGAAAAAATAGGCTTTATATTTCAAAAAGTTGTTAATTTTTTAGTGTTCTATTTAAGCGGCCATATTTTTTGGTTGTTTCAAGTTTATTGACTATATTAATATATATATATTTTTCGTACTTGTCAATGCATTTCAGAACAGTTTTATAATTTCGATATCTGGATGAAAGTAAAGAAATATCAATTTAGTATGAACAAGTATTGATCAAATTATAAAAATAATAATTCATGAGGTTGCATTACCCCTATAATTGTGATTTGTTACGAAGAAAAAACATGTTTGTTTTGCAAGTTCCTTAAATAATTTGAATATTTGGAGAGTTACAGTGATTTGGAAAATGGGATATAGATTATTTAAGAAACTCTTAGAGAATTGCATAAGGACTTGCTAATAAAAAGGCAAACATGTTTTTTTTCTTCGTAACAAATCACAATTATAGGTAATAGGTGAAATATAAAGCCTATTTTTTCGAATAGTACGAAGATATTGAAATTATAAGAACTGATTTGAAATTCATTGACATACTAGAAAATAAATACTTATGACATTTGTGATTATTCTTACTTTGCTCGAATATAACTGGGCGTGAACCATTAAAATTATGAAAATCCTGATTTTCAAAAAAAAAGTCAAAAAGTTCAAACCTTTTTCGGACGATATTTTGAGTGGCATTTTTGGAATTTATGTAAAAAATGGAACTCAAATTAGGAGTTTCAGCCCAGGGGCAAAAAAAAGACTATAATTTTGTTACATAGTGTTATTAGTTCATTCAGAAATAACGTTAGCTTGATAGATACATGCTCTACTTTCAATATTGAAGGGACATTAATGGAGGTACCGATCTTATTGAACAACGTTATTTATTTGATCTTGAATTTGAATCATGAATTATGATCCTTTAATATTTTCTTATTCAATTAAATTCTTTCGTAAGTATTATAGTTTGCAATTTTTATGTATTTGTTGAAAATAAATACTAAGATAGTTTGGAGGAATAAAGAAAAAAGTTAACTTAATGGAGATATTTGTAAGCAAAAACTCTGTTCAAATGGTCGTATTTTGTATGAATATTAAAAGAATACCCAAAATAATGTTTGGGCAAATGTTTTTGTCTATAGAGTCCGATTGAGTTGGATCGAGTCATCAATAGTAGCCAAAATCAGTGTGAATTATCAATAATATGTATGGGAAGTGAGTTTATATCATCCTCGACTTCAAAAATTGAAAACGCTTCACTGAGCTGTCTTATTTAGGAAATGCTTTTCTTTTGATTAAACGGGAATTATTTTGATTTTTTCAACGCTCAAGTTCAAGAGTTTGTAGGAAATAAAGCCTTACAGTTACCCCATGATGAGTATATTTAACCCAACCGATAGCCAAACTTGTTTAAAAATAGAGTGGTTAAAATGTATTTTTTGTATAGTAACAAGCACCTCTACAGTTAGGAATATTTTTCAAACATTGATTACATTTATTAGTACATGATATATGTATAAAATACCCTTAAAGAAAATAAACAGTTTTCTTTCATAAGAGCATTCCAGTTTTATGATATAGGTGGGTGTTCACCAACTGTATTGCTTTGCAACAAAACATCCGTGACAAATATTATTAGCATGATATCTGTAACCTCACATTGCATTTTTTAGATTAAATACATGCTTGCTCGGCGAAAGTTTAAAGAGGCACTAAAACCTTATGATGTTAAAGATGTTCTTGAGCAATATAGCGCCGGCCATGTTGACCTCATTGGAAAGGTCAAATTCCTACAGTCCAGGTATATATTATTATTATTATCATATATATTCTTGAAATGGTTTAAGTGTATTAAGGAATTGTGCTTATTTTTCTTTTTTGCATTCCAAAAGGTCTGACTCTTGTTGTTTTTTTCTTCCTCGTCTGCATTTTATATTTTATTTTGTCTTACTTTACTTTCCTACTTCCTTATGAAACATTTCTTTTTAGACTCATAAAATACGTATTATGGATTCATTTTACAATTACGGTCATGAAGGATATATGAATGTGTTATTTTTTTTGCTCTGGATGTTAAAAAATTATACCAACCAACGGTTTGCTGTCGTACAGTCGAACGTACATTTTTTTGCGCACGCCTAGATCGTCGTATGTTTTCTTTTGTATGTTCCTTAAGGGCGCGCCTAATTCATCACACTCTTTTTTAGCATGTGCATTATTAACGCGTTGCTCCATCGTCTTTGCTGCATATAATTGCGTGCTTAAACGTTGTAAGCTTTCTGGTCGCAGTTTCTTCAATTCCTTGATTACAATACCAGAAGAAAGAAGGGCTCAAAGAATAGTCTAACGCGGTTAAGAATTTGGACTTGAACTCATGGACTCTCCTTTTCGACTGATAATTTAGTAATAATTTAGAAACCCATAATAGACTCAGAGACTGAAACTCTGAAAATACTCATTTCCTCCTTATACTTTTAGACTGTATTCACAAATGTTTTATTTTAACAAAGAATTATTTTTCCACATGAATATAGTTGTATAATGAATCCATGAATTAAATGAAGTATATCTACTTTAATTTTTCGTGTTGTTTGTTCGCTTTTAGTCATACAAGCACACACGCCCATAGACAAGCTCTATGAATGACATAGGTGACAATAAATCCTTTCTTTACAAAAAAAATCAGGTTTATCTCAGCTTAATAAATGATTAATCATATTTTTCAACAAAAAGTATAACTTACTATATGAACTTTACTTCGATATGTACTTATTTCTTTAGTTTAAGTCTGCATGATATTTATACTTTTATAAATCACTCTGGCTTGTTAATCATCTTCGCTTTTAATAATGAATATAGTGGCTATTTAAGTTATATACCTTAGATTGCTTACTTGCCTATACATTTAGTAAATTATTTGTAATAAAATGAATACAGTTTTAATTTACAACTTTGCCAGCACATTGAAAAAAAAAGAACCTTAAATTAAATTGCATGTTTTGTATCTAATTTACAAGAATGACTATAAAATTCTTCATGACGAACTATTATTATTTTTTGTATTATTTACGTTCTATAAGAAATTATTAAATTTTATGATAAGTGTATCTTACGAATAAATATTTCGCGAATACCGCTTTAGCGATATATATATATATGTACCTATATATATATATATATATATATATCACGAAATAAAATACTCCCTTAAATACGACAAAATGGAAGTTAATGTTGCTATCCTGACTTAATTTCAGTATTTTTAAGAACCTTGTGGTTGATCCTAAAAGTTATTGCATCAAACTTAAAAAATATTTTTGTTGAGCAAATGTTTTAATGACTCATGTTTAATAATATACATATAATAAACACTACTCTTTTTATCAAATATACTAAAGTACTTATTACATTATATATAGTATATCTGTTTTTTTACTAATAAACAGATTTTTTTAATAAACAGCATAAAAATATGTTAAGCCCAATATTCATTTAACAATATTTCATAAAAAGACATCTGAAAAGGACCAAAGTGGTCTTTGTGTCAAATTTTATTATTTTTCCAGTTAGATTATTTATTATTTATAATATTAAACAAATATCAAAATATTAATTTTAATTTTTGAAAAATAGAACTTATTAATTTCAGTCGGAAACATTAAAATATATTTTTTTTTAAATCACGGTATGTATTGAATTTTTTTTAATCCTTATTCCTTTTATGGTAAGCTCGAATTCGTTGCAGTTTATTTTTAGGACTAACCTCGAGGTATAAATAAAAACTGTCGAATTCTTTCTTTCTTTGACGAAAAGTCACAATTTTATATGATGTCAATCAAAACAAACTGAGTTTATTATTTTAACAAACTTAATTTGTAGTATCGTAAGGCTTTGCTCCATGTCATAATCTGGAATCAAGGCTTTTCAAATATATATTTAGGTAGTAGATCCTAGTCACAAATACACAGGTTGAATTGAATCTTGATTCTTGATTTCACAAGGTTTTGGTTATTTTATTTGGTGAAGATTGATTTGTCAATATATGTTTCCTTGCGCATATAGAAAATAGTATATATGAGCCTGCTAGCACACAATATATTATTTGAATATAGGTATCTTTGATATCTCCGTCATTATTTAAACTAGGGTTGATAAACTAGGGTAGCTTAAATAAAAATGAAAATAATATCGGGAATAGAAAAATTATAATAATAGGTGTAATTTGATATGACATGCATATCAATAACTTGACTTGTTTTCCTCTTTTCACTTCGTTAGACAAGAGGTATCAATATACTACTGTTTGGTGGTTAAACTTTGATTGTAGCAGAAATGTACCCTTTCCTTCTTATATAAAGTTCGTATTCAAATTTGCTAGCATCCTCTCCTCATCTATAATAAATAAAAAAGTTAATCAGCGTTTTTGTACCCTTGGTTTTCCCCGTAACGTGACGTAATAGTCGTATTGGACCATCATAATGATAAATAGGCTATTATGTACTTTGTATATAAGAAAGTCTAGAATACAGTAAGATATCAAAGAAACATCCATTGATTTGATAAGATTATTAATAAATATGTCCTTTGTAAAATAATTTATCATCTCTTATTCTTGAGCGCTCTAATAGTTTTATTACATTAAGAGATATTTGTTCCTTTTACACGTAGATACATAATGGGTATGGGCATTAGATCAACAAATTCTCTGTGATGCTGTCATATTAAATCTTTGTTCATATATATATATATATATATACATAGAGAGAGAGAGAGATAGATAGATTCATTTTTACTAAGCCCATGATGATCCCCAATCAATATTTGCGTACTCAGTATTCAACTCCCTTGTATGTACATATATGTAAATAATAACTAAATAAAAATTTCAAATTGTTTACATCAACAATAAACCTTTAATCCGTAAAAATTGCCAACCCTTTTATTATGACTACAAAGGACTATAGATAACTGTTGCTCTTTTGTGGGGAGGAGAGAGAGTATAAGTATCCAAAAATATCTTATTAGAATATATAACTCGTCCCATTATAAGATACAAAAATGGTGAGAGAGGTTGGGAGACAAGCTTACCTGAATCAAGGGATATCGATAAAAAAGATCATCCCTCTGGTTTATTTTGTGGTGAAAGCCTTAGAAACAATAAGATCACGGCCTATTAAGTAAATCAAAAAATTTCTTCATACCTCAACAGAATACCCGCAATCCTCAATGGAGATAAAAGACCCCATCCCCACCAACTGTAATTGTAATTGCGAGTGACAATATGCACACTCCTTGTGTCTCTATCCTCTTTGCCGCTTATCATCTAAGCAAAAGTGCCCTCTTATGAACCTGACATCTTTTATTGATAGGTCAGGGATATCTTAACATAGAGATATACAAACTTATTTATTTCGACTACAGATTAATATTATGATAATCAGTCCACTCTTGAAGACAGCCGATACATCAACACTACTTATTAAATGAAAGGTTTTGTGATGGTCGCCCCTGTTTATTTATTCCTTCCTATGCAGCAGGCAAGCTTCTGTATTTCTCTGAATAAAACATCTATATTTTTTATCTCTATGCTTATTAGGAAACCAAGACTAGCAAGAAACAATTATATAATTGAATGAAAATTTATTTATATATATGTTTATTTTACATTGGAAGGTCGTCCAAAAAAGAAGACATCTTCTATTTATTATATTTCTATTTTGCAGTTAATGATGTTTAAGGCTCGACGCCATTTTAAAAACGCCTTAAAACCTTATGACGTCAAGGATGTGATTGAGCAGTATAGTGCGGGTCACTCAGACTTAATCATTAAAGTTCGATCTCTCAAGCTAGGTGTGTGTGTGTTTGTTGTACCCTTCACCTATTACTATATACTATTATTATATTAATATTATTATTAAACCAAGTAAAAAATTAGCAAACACAAGAAAAATAACAACTCTTTGCTGTATACATAAAAATATGCACCAATAAAATAACATAGAAAAAGGACAATTATAAACTATTTTAACCACCACCCCATCCCCTCATCATTATCTAATCTTAACAAATAAATCCACTGTATAAAAGTATCACTACAAGACACCCAACTCATTCAATAGGACGAAAAATAGATCTTTTAGAAAAGTAAATATGTTCATAATGTCATAATAGGTCAACCATAAAATCCTAAACAAACTCGTAAACCCCTAAAATATAATACAATCAAAGCTCTCAATGGCTATATATGATTTACGTATATATATTTCATAGTGTTAATACTAAAGCCTGCAGTTTTTTTTAATAAGGGACTAACAAATGGTCGAAAAAGGGATAATTAAATTATTTCCTATAAATTACTATTCAAATTTATTTGATTATAACAACTTCGACGTCGAGAAAAAAATTGTACTTACAAGAATATATATTTAATTCAGACATATATTATGGTTTATGGTTAGCAATTGAATTCACCTTTTCGACCTTTCATGTATTTACCACTTGTATCTATTTTAAAATAATTGCTTTAAAATTTGTCTGCTGATTCGTAGTCAATTCATATATTTGTGCAAAAGACATTGATTATAATTAAATTACAACAAACAAAAATAAGAAAAACATCATGTTTTTGCGTACAAACGTTTGAAAACTTTAAAGCATAAAAGGAGCAAGAATAGTTTGTTTTATTGATAATAAATGGTTTTTGTTAAAAGTGTTGGACCTCCTGCATATATTCTATTACAGACGATACAATAATAGCCCAATAATAGTTTTTCGCTGTTGATCAATACATTAAATTCCATTTTTTGTAATCAGTCTTTGAAATTCAAACTTCATTCAAAGCAAATCAACTTTTATATCCCATACATAATAACAAATCTTACAAGCACACATTGAAAAAGTATTTGAGCCATCTATAGCCACTGTAGACAAATTAGAGGGTAGCAAGTTCATATTTTGTATATAAACACTCTTAATTATCCACATTTGTTTAGCTTATCCATAAAAACCATATGGTAAAACAACATTTAGATATAACTAGAGTAGTTAATCTGTGTCCCTTGTGAAAAGTTCCATGATTTGTCCTTACGTTGTTTGAAAAAGGATATTAAAGAGTTCTAAATATTTTTTTCATCTACACAATTTTAAGTAAATTAGAGAAAAAAAATGAACCTTTTTATTAAATAAGATATTTACTCTGAGTGTTAAAAAATAAAAAAGATACCACAATAAACAATAATTAGTTACAGTTCAATAATTTTTTTCATTATATATATATAAAGAGAGAAAATGTGTTTGGAGTATATCTATTAAAAACACGAACTGTAAAACCAATATTTGAAAGTGTAGAGGATATATTTCATTTCTATCATCAAAAAGATCATTGATTGGTTGAGGGCATAATTAAAGACTCAACTTGTGGAACATTAGCTTATATGTACATAAAACGTAAAAAATCCAATGATTTTGGCAAAATGTTTTTGTGACGGAAAAGGTTACGTATCGAACAAAACGATATCTTTGACTGACAAAATTTAAAACCATAAGCCGAATCAAACTCATTTCAGCATGCATAGAAGTAAGCATGAAAAATTTAATTTACCTTTTTACTTTTTTTACCTTTTAGCTTGATTTATAAAAGGCTATGTTAATTTTACTGCTTGACAGCTACGAAACTGAATATCATTGCTTGAATTAATTAAATTTTGTATCACATCTTTTCCCTCTCTTATCTATTTTTTAAACAAATTGAAGAAGCGTATATATTAGATACTTGTACTTTTAAGATACATAATTCATTGTTTCAAATTGTGAAATTGTTTACTTTGATGCAAGTAAATATTTTAAAGCAAGGGATGAGACTTAAACACACAGAGCCTGCAAGTTCTCCGAAATGTATTTATATAACTATATTCACAATTTCTTTACTAATACAATTTCATGTCAGAGAGGAAAATAAAAGTTTATACAAGAACTGACAATATCTCTCCATAGCACATTGCAAATGCCATTCAGAATATTACAAAGAGTGATTTTTCAAAGAATTGAAGGCTCTCAAAAATGCATGTAGTATAAGTTGTTGGCATAATATGTTTATAAAACAATGTTGAAAGAAGAAAAAATATTAATGTAAAAGCATTTCAAAGAAATGTCCATGTATAATAAATAAAAGTACAGCTTAAACGAAAAGGAAAATCATTTACTTTAACATGATTTTCGTAAGTTATGTACGTAAATAGATATTCCACGAACTGACTTACTAAATACAATCTTAAATAGACGCTTTTTGTATAGCAATAAGTAAACAAACTTAATAATTGAATAAAATAGCCTATATTTAACTTAATTGCATTTAAAGTCTATATATATACATACATATATATGTATATATATAACCTATGGAATATGCAAAAATTAACTGTTCATAATGTGAACCCTCTATTTTAATATCATTCCAAATCAAATAAAGTTTTTTTTAAATATATTCAATGAATCTGAGATTCAATATTTGTTTTCTGGTTTTGTTTTACGCAGCCATAACTACAACATTTAGAAATCCGTTCATTTGTCTGTATTTTGAGCAAATTGTATTTATCGAATAAATATAAAAAAATATATTTTAAAATCCATATATTTAAAATGATGCATTATTTCTTAATGATACATTGGTATATTGAATATATTATCTGATATTAATATATATATATATATATATTATTTCTAATGACACATTGGTCACATAGAGAGTATCTATATTATATATATATTATATATATATATATATATATATATATATATATATATATATATATATATATATATATATATATATATATATATATATATATATATATATATATATATATATATATATATTAGGGCTGCTCTTTTTTTTTCAAATGTTTGAAACGTTAGCAACATTGTGGATTTTCTGTTTCTTGGTGAACAAAATCGGACAACATTACGAGGTCGTGCAACGAAGTCAAAGTTTTAAAATTTAGTAAAAATATAGCTTTCCGCAAATCTCTTGAAAAGGTGGGCGTTACAGACTTCATAATAATGATTAAATTACAGGAATATATTTACTACGAACGTATTTTTGATGTTTTTTACTAAAACAAAGTTTTCTATAAAAACAAAGAAAAAATGGAGTGTGTAATGTTAGCATATTTCATAGCTTTTTTGTATCATTAACTTCACTCGCCTGTAGAAGATGACTTTAATTTAAATTTCCTTTAATTTAATAATATTATTGAAGTCTGTA
The DNA here is from genome assembly GCA_013387185.1 of Caligus rogercresseyi. Lineage (NCBI taxonomy): Eukaryota > Metazoa > Arthropoda > Copepoda > Siphonostomatoida > Caligidae > Caligus > Caligus rogercresseyi. Next base: position 15,901,594 of record CP045901.1, read on the forward strand.
ACGCCCACGATTTTCAAGAAATTTACGAAAACTATATTTTTACTAAATTTTAAAACTTTGAACTCGTTGAGCAACCCGTAATGGTGACCGATTTTGTTCAAACTTTGTATGTCGTCTTCTTTTATCACCAAGAAACAGAAAATCCACAATGTTGCTAACATTCCAAACATTTGAAAAATAAGAGCAGCATAATATATATATATATATAATATATATATATATATATATATACTCTTCACTTTTTTCAAGTTTAAATAATTTATCATGATTTATATGTTTAAAAAAGAATACTGAGGAGCATTATCAAAAATATACTTATGAAATATTTCTTGCCTTATTGTTATGTAAAGAAAGCTTAATTCAATGGCAATCTTTTTTTATAAATATTATAAAAAAGATAAAACAAGAATAACAAACATCACTAAAAATAAATTGTTAGTTTAATGCTTACTTTTGTCCAAATAATTACATTTCTATAATAATTTTTTAAACTAAAGAAATGAATGTAACTTCTTCCCCAACAACGTCGTTGCTTCTATATAAAAATAACAATTTTCAATATTCATAAAAAACAAATAAGAATAGGTGTACAAAAATATAGCAAACATACATTAATTCTAAGAGACAGTATGTATAAAAAAGCATGACGTATAAAACCAGTACCATTCCCTAGGTTTTTCAAAGGTTTTCCCCATTTAAAAAAAGTATAATGATGGATAGATACAAACATACATATATCCTTTAATGGGTTAAATATCTACATTTAAATTACAGAGTATCTAAGAGTAGTTTTTATTTTATATTAGTACTTTATTTTAATCATGTACTCTAAAAAATAAATTTTCTTTCTCCTCGCTTTCATTTCCCCATTTTGAACATTTAAATATGCATATGTGTGTATGGCGCAATTTCCCATACCTTAACATGATTTCTTTGAGTTCAATCTCAAGGGATACTTATTAATGTAGTCATGTTCTATCTTAATCGTAAGTAACTTCACATTTTGTTGGAGATCATGTAGGATTTTATATGTTTTATTATTATTTTCCTCAATATTATACAGTAAATGTTTGGTTGTTAGTCATTGAAAGATATACGTGGCTGCAAGTATATAAATTGATGGATATACTTTTTAAGTATTAATCTACTGATTTGGTATAAGGAAAATTCATGTCTATAGTTAATTTTCAATATGGCCACTAAGGACAGAGGGGTTTATGATTTTACAAGTATACAATTCAATGATTTGCCCTATGTTTAAGATATAAAAAACTTATTAAAGAGGGAAGAGTTCTTGTTAAACGTTCATTTTTATTGATAAATTAGATAAATAAATAAAACTTAGCTGCAGAAAAATATATGCACTGTAGTTGCAATGTTATCCTAAAGGGGGATCAAATCCAATAAAATGTTGACCAATTATAAAGTAAAATAATACAATTTGACATATTTGATTATTGGGGATATGTAATTACTAATATAATATATATATATATATAAGATATTCTTAATGTAACAGAAAAATCATTGGAGTATTAGCCGTTGTCCAGTAGTTTTATCGCGCGTGCATTCCTCGTAGACCTTTTTGTAGCCGTTTTTTGTCGTGGGTGTTTACCTCGCTTGCTCTTTTATAGTCAGTCAATTTCCTCGTCCTTCTTTTTCTCGTGGGTTTTTTGTCGCGAAGCTTTTTTGTAGTGAAGCGTTTTCCGCGTTATTATTTTTTTACTTTGTACACCTAATCTCCCGGGCTTAGTCGGCCTAAGACTTTCATCGACCCTTATCTAACGGAAAGCGTCTCTTTTAACCGGTGTCCCATCGGTTTGAAATCCACAGCCGACCTTTCTTAAGGGGAAAAACCCAGCCTGAGATTTTTATACCCTAATTTAAAGATTGCACCGGCCTCAGCCGGGTGCTCAATGGGTTCGAATCTACCACAGACCCTTGTGGGTCGTAAAAACAAAGCTCAAGAGTTTTTCAGACAGTAATTTTTGCGGGTGCTGCCTGCCTTATCTGAAGGTCTAAGGGGTTGGAATCGACCGCTGACTCCTCTTAGTGTAAAAGAAACTCGGGTTAAGAGGTTTTCAGACCTAAATGTGTGTCTGTGGTAGATTTCGAACACATGGGGCATCCGGCTGAGGCCAGAGCAATCCTCTAAATTAAGGTATACAAAAATCTTAGCCGGTGTTTTCCACATTTTTAAGAGTCGGTGGTCGATTTCAATCCCATAGTACTCCGTGCGGAACATCCAAGGCTACGTGTCTTTTCTCCCTAAAAAGTGTCAGCAGTAGATTTAAACCCAAAAGTAAAAAAAAATAATTGTGCGGAAAATGCTTGACTACCAAAAAGCTACGTGACAAAATTCCTACGATAAAAGAAGACGAGGTCAATGCTTCATTATAAAAAGCTTCGACAAAAATACCTACAAGAAAAAGAAAAACGAGGAAATTGACTGTTTATAAAAGAGTAAGCGAGGTAAATACTCACAACAATAAACAGCTATAAAAAGGTCCCCGAGGAATTTACACCCAATGAAATTACAGTAAGCCATATATATATATATATATATATATATATATATATATATATATATATATATATATATATATATATATATATATATATATATATATATATATATATATATATATATATATATATATATATATATATATGTATATATAAACAATATTTATTTTAATTTCAAAAGGGATACTCTCTTTTTTTTTTCTTTTTTTTTGCCTATATGGTTCGATAGAATGCATCCGATAGGATATAAATAAGCATTATAATTAGTCTATCGAACCTAGGATCCTCTCTTAAAAAGCTGATTTTAAGGATATATGTTTCCACTTCTGAATTGATAAAAGATTGAATTAAATAACACTGAATAGCATTTGGTTTTAAAATTATGACGGACTGAGTTTTCTTTCGGGGAATTAGTTATTCAAACGTCGCTTAATGATTTCATTTATAGATTTATGTCGAAGTATACAGCTTATGATATATTTTGTATCGTGATATTAAAAATATATATAACTACAATTAACAAAATGTCAAATTTCAGAACATTTTGATCACTAAGTCTCTTTGATTAAATGGGCATAAAAAAGTCAATACGAAATACCACTTAAATTGAATGCTCTCTGAATATTCGTAGTTATATTTTAATCAATTATTCGCTACAGTTTTTTGCATCTGTAACTATTTACTTAAGATTAGTTAAAATACTCAATGTCAATGCTTGGCATCCCTCTAGGTGCATTTATGTTTCTTCCATAAAGATACATAAAGGCTTCAAAAGGTGACTTCAAAGTATTTAAATTTAATACTAATCTATTGAACTATGAATACAAATAAATAACATCAATTTTTGAAAACATGTATTCCATCCATTCTTAAATGTATGAATATTAAGGGGGTTAAGAACTACTCTGCAAGTAGTCAAAATTTGAATTATATTAATGGATAATCAAAATTATGATATGTCTTATTTCTATTTACAAGATTTTATATTTTTACAAGAAATGATTTATTTTTTTATAATTGAGGCTTTTCCTATGTATAATGAATGCTTTGCTAATATCAAGTCAACGAAATGACAGCTATTCCTAGCTATAAAGTATGAATATTTTACGAAATGTTCAGTCATCAAAATGTGTATCATTAACTTTTATATCACTATTTCCATAAAAACTCATAAAATACCATCAAACTCTTACGACATATATAAGAGGACACTTAGAGACACTAATGCAAAGAAAAACAGAATGGCAAAACATGAACAAATCGATATTTGGCACACCTCAATGTTGTATCATCCACGATCGATAATATGTCTTTTTCGTGAACTATCACATATGATATATTTATCTTAAGGTAAGTCTTTGCATTTTTATGCATGCATATTTCAAATATATGGACTTGCTACTTGATTTTGACTCTTTTATTCCCTGCTTGTAGAGGATTTTCCCCTTTTTCTGTTTTCATATTTGTATATAGTATTTTTCCACTTTCATTATTATCTTAATCTACTTATGATACTCTTTAGTAACAGGTATTACGAAATATTGTAAATGCTTTATAGGTTGGATCAAATCCTTGGACGACAAGGGTCCAAGGGAAAAGACGTGTACGACTCCAAACAAAGCCTGGCTTCTCGAATCGTCAAAACGGAGAGACAGGTACATAAATCACTTATCATTAGAAAAAAGATAGTTGATTAGAAAAGTGTATATATGTATATATATATATATATATATATATATATATATATATATATATATATATATATATATATATATATATATATATATACATATACATATAAGAATAGGTAATTGAAATGTGATAGGTGGAAGAATGGGAGATGTCTTAAATATATTGTTATAGTTATACTTACATATCCCTTGAATGGAGTCCTCCAATATCAACTATTGATATTAATAAAACTAGCTACTCAACCCGACTTAGTTCTGACATAATCCTGAAAGGGAGTTATTATCATCTTATTTATTGTTACATGCATTTTTATTTTGAAAAAAAATCAGTATATGATAAAAACTATTAGCAAAAATGGTACAGAAAGCAATTTTGCTTTGTGGAAGGGTTCTTGATTCTCAATCTTGAGGGTCCAGGTCCACCTCTCGAGATGGTAAATCTCATTGATAAGATCCTAGGTTAGATAGACTAATTTACACGCTATATGCATATTCATTTCCCGTCGGATGCATTTTTTTTTTATCCAATGGGAGACATACATTTATTCAATCACACAATTAATTCATAATAATCAACAACAAAAAATAACTACATATTATACTATGACTAGAAGGAGAAAGACAAGTAATTTTTGAAGTATGGTTAAAAAAAACCATATGATTTATAAAAATTATAGTGTAAATGCATCTTTAAAATGTTTTTAGAGATATGATATTCTTTTAAGGGCCACCTCCGCTATCCTTGTGGAAATTTGGTGGTTTTTGAACCTGGCCCTCGCCAGAATATATTGGAATTTAGCGATTACTTTCGATGCCAGTCTCAGTTTAGGGTCCTTAGTTAGAAAACCATACAGGACCTCGTTTGGGCTCAAACCCATTTTTTTAAACCCAATTGGGGGGGGGGGGGTAAATCAAATGTTTGGATGTTTAGGTTTTCAGGCCTCTTTAGTTATCAATAATTTCTATGTAAACATCATCGTCTTCTTTGATGTGCAAGTATCTTAAGTTTGGACTGCTTTCTAATGTTCATAATATGACTGACATATACAAAGTATGACTTTTCTAAATCAAGTCCAACAACATGAATATATGAATCCTGATACCTTCTTATTTTTATTAAGTACTGACTTGTACTCGTAATTGAAAGCGCTTATTTAAAAAAGTTGTGCCCGAGAAATGAAAATATTTTTGAGTGGAATACTTATTTTCACAAACTTGACGAATTAATTAAATAGTTATTTTGTTATGATTGATCATTTAATTTATTCATGATTCTTCAATTCAAGGCTTTCTTAAATTATGGTCTTATTTTTCTCTGATCTAATGTAACCTATGAAATTACATAGTATGTACTCATTTTTGGTGTGGAAAGGAGGATCCACGCAAAATTTAAAGCCCAGGGACGATTGATTAAGAACCAACGTTGTTGTTGGTGAAACCTGAGGGTTAAATTGGGGATAGGTTTGGATACTCAATACATATACTATATAGCAATTCCCTACATGACTCTATAGTCGCATAGACCATGCAAGTGCATTGATCAAGTAAGAATATCTGGTGACAATCTTATTACTTTAACTAATTTTCCTATACCTGGAATGTTCTTACTTATTATATATATTTTTCAATGTTGTACATAATATCCGATTTGGTGAATTAAGTTATTTATTTTGTGTTTCAGGTGGACGACATTGAGGAAAAGCTTGAGCGATTGATACAAATGTATGAAGACGATCGCAAGAGATTTGCACAAATACCGTATCCATCCCCGCATGCACCGCCCTGTACTCCCTGCCCATCCTCGCCAAGTCCGCCATTTCAACATATGCCAGTAAATAATTTACAAGTAAGTATGCCAACGTGAGCAATAAATGTAATGAGACACAAACAAAATATGTAATGAACTAGAATCTGGCTGATGACTATTGCAGACTAATCGAAATCAGCCTAATGTTATAGTTGTATATTATTTTCAGGAGGTTCACAATGATATCATTCTGAACTATTTATATCCTTATATCAACTATGATAATTTTCTTATTTTTTGCCGAAATGATTATTTGCCATTGTTTATTGTAAATCGTGTAGAAAATACAGCTATTTTCATGCAGAAAAGAGAAATGAAATGCTGTATGATTTACTGATTTTGTCATTGATCTCTATTTACGTATTTCATACGTAGAGATATAAAGATGTAGAGAACGTATTCCCTTCAATAGCAGAGAAATATCGTCCAGCTGTCGCCTGTGCTCAATATAAATAAAGTAATTTGATCTACGCCAATTTAAATTGATCATAGAGATTAGTTTATATTGGGCAAAATGACGTATATCTCTGAAAAATCCAATAGGCTCTCTATGTTTTAATATCTCTATAATTTCATAACGATTCATTCTTCCTTTTCAGCAACAGCCAATGAATCGTCCCAAGCCGATCTTAGTTGACTCCACGCAGAGTGTTAATATGGACTACCCTACCTCAAGCTCTAAATATGGGTTATGCAACAATAATAACGTCCCCTCTGAGACTCCAGGTGACGTCCGTGGGGGCAGTTCTCAACCCTTCCACTCCTCCTCCAACAGCATTCATCGTGCTGGAGCCTCCAAACCAATAATTAAGAAAAGAGTCACCCTCAGGTAAGGAGAACTCGAAAAGGATGAGAGAAAAAAATGTAAATTGACTAACTTTTATTAGGATTGTACATAAGTAAAAGACATAATATTTGAGGGTCAATTTTCCCTTCACCCCCCCCCCCCCACTCCCCCTCAACCTCTCTACCAACTAACCATCATCAAATTCGGCATAGATATGTCATGTCTTAATGTGCGTGTGCGTTTGTTTATAAAACCAACAATCACTCTGCGTAGGGTTAATGTGTATGTAATTTCAAAAAAAGTCAAACATTTATGATCGTGGTGTAGATGATAAAGATATTCCAAGGACATAACATAATATATTTTACATTTAAAAGTTAAATGGACATATTGACGAATTGTGAAGTCATTGTGAAGTCAAAGAGTTGCATGCTTTTCGGTATGTTGTCTTAATAAGAAATACCATTGAAGTCATTGGGCGAGTTAAATTAATTAAATGCTTTTCGTGTGTAACGTTTTACTAATATGAATTTTCATAAATCTGTAAATTAACAAAAAAAATAACGGCTAAAAACTATAAGTGGCCTGACAAACGATAAAAGTTGGAAAACCAATTCTAAAAAACTCATTCAGAAGCGTATAATAGCACTGAAGACTTAAACTTTTTTAACAAATGATATAAATAGTTTCCTCCATAATTACTTCAAGGAGTTGAGATTATGAAAGATTAAACGAAAAATACATAATCTACGCATATTTTATAAATATGTGTTACCAGATATTTATTATACATTTTTATATTCTTAGAAAATCAACCGAAATGATTTTTTAATCTTTATTCACAAAAACGCTTTAACAATTGATTGAAATGATTTAGTTTGCAATAAGGTACAAATGTATATTTAGATAACTACATCTGAACAACTATCTGTATAAACTACTTTTTTATTCAACAGTTCATTTTCAAATATGTATAAATAAAAATACATAAAAACCTAAGATAATATGTATATTATGATGGTATATTTTAAGTTTATATTCCCAAAATATCAACTAATGATCTTAATGGAATGTAAAACATAAAAGTCTCATACATTATAATGACTAAAAGCAAACTTGTTCTGAGACATCAATCCACCAACATAGCAAATTACGTGGCCATGTAATTAATAACTAATGTGATCTAAACATAGATTACATCCCTCATTATTTAAGATACATCCTCAGATTTAAAAATAAAACAATTTTAGAATAGTCTATATATATACCTATACATCTATTTTAAAGATCTTTATTTCAATTGTAAAAGGGTATAAAAAGTACATATATCTTTGAACTTCATGTATTTCTTTATTTGTCGAGAAAGAAATATGTCATTGTATTAAATTATATTGTAACGTGTGAACTTTTACGCAGTATATATTTATGCATATATATTTGTGATGATATTTTGAATAAATAAATATTTTTAAAAAGCATTTCTCAAAGTTATCGGTATGCATTCTGAATCCCATTCACAAATGTTTTGACTTCCATTTTTTTGTAGTTGAATACAAATAGCGTATTAATAATATGATTACTTCAAGAAACTAAAGCACAGTACCTTAAAACTCTGCTTCACTTTGTAACTAAAAGTATCTAGCTTGTTTTCCTAGAAAAACAACACAAATAAAATACACATATAACTAGATTACTTCACACTCTCCCCATCCTCACGTTTTCCTAAACATTTCATCATCATATGCCCGATTATATATCCACCACTTCAACATGTTCTTTAGGGAAGAAAGGGCTGGATGAGCACTTGTTCTGGAGGTTTTATAATATGTTCATACCCACACGTAGTTGTATTCTAACCTGAAACATTTATCTTCAGGCATTATTGATGATAAATGAAGACGGGAGTCAAAAGACTTTGATCTTTTGTTTCATTACGTTGTAAAAATACAAAGAAAGAGCTTTGTTTTGTTTTTGTCGCTCAGACAGCCACTTTGATGTATGAACATGTGTTTATCAAGATAAATATTTGAAGGATTTACATGAGAGGTAGGAAATGACAGGGTTTTATCATGGAGATATAAAAATATAGAGATATTGTTCTCTTTCAATGAGACAGTAATATTTTGATAATCCAACAGTTGTCGATGAAGGTTCTTAACAACCTAATCAATTCAAAGGTTTCGTGATTAAAGCTTCCTCTCTTTGATTCCGATTTATTTATTCTTGCTTATATAAAGGATATTTGTTTGTTTTGAGCCTATTTCCTTGACAGCTACGACTCACATCTTTTCCGAATAAATTTTCTCTATTTTTATGTCTCATTGAGTTTTACCTGGATAATAACTGATATTTGACAGAGGATAATAAATTAAGACTGTTTTTTTTTCGACTGCTATTTGATGAATTAAACAATTCCTAAAAATGATTGCCCACGTGGTGAATGAGTAAAACAATTTCGAGTTTGTTATGGAAAAAGGGCAAATCCTACAATAAAAACTCCAGTTAAGTCACATGATGTAAATGCTTCTTTGCTATACTTTTTAATTGATTTCCTCACATGCATGATACCGCATGGTATTTTTTGACATTTCTCCCTTTTCCTAAACTTTAAGTCTTGGTATTTGTCCTTTGACATTTAATTTTATCAGAAGTAATCCAGGTTTTTATACACTTCATCAAGGTCCTTTTGAACATTTTTTATTTATTTACTTTTAGTGAGTCAATTGCTTATTTAGTTAAAATATGAGTCAGTAGATTTAACAAAAACATTAATAACGTTATAAAAAAGATGATTTAATTTGTAAATATTTCAGACTGTAGTAGCAGTATAAAAACCGCTGAAGTCGTTCTTGTTGAGCTAAAAGCCGCACTAAGTTACTTTAAAACTCTCAAATTATATTAATATATATACTGAACATAATACATATTTTAGAATATCTACTTCATTTGTCGTTTATTATAGAAAATAATTATGAATACATAAAAAGCCAATACAGATAGCTGTCACACCTCAAAGAATTCTTAAGAGTAATATCAATACTAATTAATTTTATATTGACATGCCAGCTACTATCGTTTAACAAGACATCATTATAATCACGTATTGGAAATGAGAGAAGGAGTAGATTGACTTTATAATTTGACTTATTAAGGTTTTTTGGATAATAAAAACACATCTATGAGTGGCTTAGGAGCGACTTACTCCTCCATAATTTGTTTTTTTAGCTCAAGGGGCCTAGAAAGAGGATAGAGCTCAGAGGATATGCAGTGCCATAGCAGCGACTGTTAGAACTGAATATTGGGATATTTTTTAGTTTGGTATTATTATCAGGTATCACTACTCTCTATTTTATTCTTTCTGTCACGGTCTTACCCCAACAATGGAGAGCTAAAAATATCGTGAATGTCAGCGCTATCATACGCTGCTTTGAGACTCCATATCCTATTTTTCCCTGAAGGCTTTTAAGACAATAGTATTTATACTGTTTTATTTAATATATTAAGGGATCTCCCACAAAACAATATGACTTGTTGCTCATCCGGTCATTGGGAGGGATATTTTCGAATAGTCTTAGTTGTTATCAGAGTATATCATTTGATCCGGCCCAATGACATACTATGAATATTCACACCCAACACCAACTTTTAAATAGAGTTTTGTTTTTGTTTTTACGGCACATCCCATCTCTATGTTTTAAATATATGCCATACAGCAGCAGTGATTTGGAAGTGGGGGATGAGGAGCCCTGCTTCACCAGCAGCGAGAGTCCAAACAATTCTGAAATCCCCCAAGAAACCTCCGACAACCCCTCGGAAATCGCCAAACAGAGGTCCATATCTTAAGAGAAATTATTTTTCTTTTAGAGTAACGTTTACTTGTTATGAAAATAAAATGCCCAAATATACTTGCATACAAATTTAGAGTACCATTACTACATAATTTTTATTTGCTTTCAAATGCTTTAAATGGAAATGCTTCATTTTTAAAGTTTAGAATAATGGATAATGAAACATTTTCATTTTTTCTTTCTGCTACTCCATTATTACATAAATATATATACAGTCGTCCCTCGCAAACTCGCGACGGCCCGGATCCACTAAACGACCACCGCGATATACAGGGGTGTGCAGGCGAATCTAGACTAACTTTGAGTACTTGTATCTCAGAAACCAGTTAGGGTAGAAGCTTAAAAATGTATGAACTGGTTAGTATATCCTATGAGCTTTGTTTAATAACAAAAAGATTGAAAATGTCCTCGGAACTTGAGCGCAGGATGGCCATTATTGTGGCGCTCCGTTGCAGCCGTGCGCCCAAGGAGATCATCGACTTCTTCAAATTCCCCAAAGCTACTGTTTACAGCATTGCCAAGTCCTTCAAGGAGTCGGAGGACATCGAGGAAGGATTCCTAACACCGGAAAGAAAGACTCCAGACCGATCCCAAGTCAGGAAGAGGAGCGCCGACTTCATTGATCGCCTCCAGACGCCAAGGGCCAAATGTCAACAAGGAGGTCTACCTGGACGTCATGCAGACTGTGGTGAAGCCCTGGATGACCCAAATTGCTGCTGGTAGACCTTATCTCTACCAGCAAGATGGAGCTCCCGCCCACACGTCCAATTTGGTGCAAAACTGGTGTTTAGAGAATCTCGACATGTTCTGGTCAAAGGAGTTCTGGCCCCCCAGCAGCCCTGACCTCAACCCCTGCGACTACTACTTGTGGGGCGTCCTTGAGAGGGACACTAACAAGCGTGCTCACAACACTGTGGACTCCTTGAAAGCTACCATCATCCAGGCAGTGGCCAACTTGTCCAGGGAACAGGTGGCTCATGCCGTTGGGAGGTTCAGGCACCGTGGAGGCTGTTATTGTGAAAGGAGGAAGTTGGATTGAATGAACATTAAGAGAAAAAGTCATTTAAATTTGTGTTATATGAAAAAAGTCAATTAAAAGGTCTAGTTCTTGGATATGAGTATCTTTTTTTTTACGGTTATAAAATTCTTTATTTGGCTATCAAATATTATAAAACAGTGTAAAAATAACTACACTAAGATACAGACAACTATAAATAAATAAATAAAAATACTCTTGACAGTTGCGTTAAAATAAATAACATGAATGAACATTGTAGAACATATATATGAGTATCTTGTTACCGTGCTAAAAAAGTCTAGATTCGCCTGCACACCCCTGTATATGAGGGTCGCGATGTTGATATATATTATGAAATAATATATCTCGTGAATATATATCTCGTGAAAAACGGGAGCCAAGCCGTCGTCGCGTAGTAAAAGAACTGCGAGATGTCGAGGGGCGAAGAAGCGAGGGCCGACTGTATGTATATGCTATTAAATGTTACTCTCAATCTTCAAAGAAATCTTCAAGACAATCATTGTGTCACTGACTAAGACCCTTCCTGACACAACTCTATTTTCTCCGTCCTCTTAATATTTTTATATGTTCAATGTTGACAATAATTTTTAATTAGTAAGTAACGTTGACAAAAACTTTTTCCTTTAAAAATTGCTATAAATTCATGGTCTTAAATGCTACAAGCAATGTAAAAAAGTGTATTCACCTTAAAAAACAGCAGCTTAAGAGTAAATACATTCAAAAATATTAGATCTTCATGCTACTGTCATATAAATAAATTTATAGAATTAAATCCTATAAATTTTTCCACATTGTAGTTAATACGATGACGCCATTTCTATGTGCAAGAGACGCATTTAAACATTTACAAGAAGATAATAAACTAAAAGATAAGACACAATGTGACATTAAATAATGGAGGAGGCACTATGTGGACTGATTCAATACTTAATATGGATGGCATTCGAAACACCTTTCATTGATAGAACAATACATCTCATTGAAGAACCTTCATGATCCACATCTGTGTCCTTTTATAATAAGAGAGGGTTAATTAAACAATCAATGATAATCACATCGACTTTTAAATTGCGTCTTCAGCTAAACAAAAAAAAACAATGAGGCATTTATTCTTTAGTAAATAAAATTGTATCAAATAAGATTATATGCATTTGAAGTTAATCCTAGATTAGTGAAAAAAAATTGTAGATTGTGTAGGATTTAAAAAGTACTTTATACAAAGATTAGTTCATACTTTTAGACCATTTTCATTCAACCATTATAAATTGGTGTCTCAAAACAGGGGTTTTAAATTCCTCCAAAACGAAGAAATATACTGTTCATATATCTTAAGATACTTATCTTAATAAATTAAAGTAAAGAATAATTGTTTGTAAGCTATTAGTTATTCCCTTTTCAATTCTGATATTTACTTATTTTGGTATAATATTAGTTTATAAATTGTTTTTTAGTCGTTTTCGACAAGTTTAATCAATTAGTACAAAAAAATGTTGTTATAAAACTTACCCAATTTGATGAATAAATTCTACATTTAGTATTATCAATTCTAATTTTGTTTTAATAATAGGAACTGTTCCAAGGTTTCATTTGCTATATTTTCTTTATGTTTCCGTAGTTAAATGGATATCGACAAACTCTAAATGGGCTTTAAGATCACCTTTGTGTGCTCATAAAGTTTTTAAAACAAAATTATTTACAATAAAATAGGGAGTTGTAGAAGTATTTATAACATAAGGAATAAAATAAGGAATAACAATTATTTTTATTTTTATTGTATTTTCGGAGAACACTCATTCTTGAATGTTACCAAACATAAAAAAAGATAATAACAAATATTGATTCATAAATCTGAGAACTGACTTCATATTTAGCTAATAAATAAAAAACACTTTTTGATCTACAAATTGAGAGAGCTTCAAGAAAAAATAGAATATTGTTTTATTGTTCAGAAAAGGAACAAATTTACCTTTAATAATTTGGTTCCTCCACAAGGAATAGTGATCGTTCAATATAATAATAGTATTATTTTTAGCTACTGTAAGTTTGATAGATGATTTTTTTCATCGAATAAAAGTATCAAAGCCATTCATATTTTTTAAAGATAATTTATCGAACATTTTAGTCTTGCAATTATATAATTATTCTAATACAATTATAAATATATATATATATATATGTACTTAATCTGACATTTTCGTTTGATGATTAAGATATGAGACCTATTGAAGATCCAAAAGAATTTTCTATTAAATACAAAATATAATCAGGTAATTTATAATAATAATAAATGGAACATAAACTTTATATAGAAAGTTATGGAATGTACGTTTGACATGCCTTTGAATCATATCTTCATTTATATTTTATAATTAATCATACATTGTTTATATGTTGTAAGCGTTAACTGATACATAAATTAATTTATGGACAATATGAAAACCTCTGTTGCCTGCCAAATTGCATGTATATTGTAGATTTTAGTGTATTATTGAAAACCATGTATTTCAGATAGAAATCACCCTTAATAAAGTACTCACCTTCTACTGTATGTTGAATTTATATTATTTTCATATTTTTTCTATGATTTATAACCGACAAAACATTGTTATATTGTTATTAATATCACACATTGCCATAGCTTTTTATACTTTTTTGTGGTTGTGAAACGTTGAAATTAATGAATAAGTAATTTTATAATATATCATATCTTTTTTCAATTGTATACAATAAACACTTACTTTTTTATTTGTTTCTCGAGCTTTCACTTTAAATTACGACAGAAAATATTGGCTAAAAAAAAGAATACATTATTATCTGGTATATATATATATATAATCAAAAATATAGTGTGAATATATATTAAACGATACAAAAAAACCCAATAAATAAATCTAAACACAATTACGTTAAAATAAAAACATAAATGAACAGAGTAATTCCAAATTCCTGTCTAAAGAAAAAAGCCTAAATATATTTATCAATTTTAAGAACAAAACAAAAAATTTAAAATCTTAATTATAATCCTCAATTTTGGAATTATATCTCAATATCCTTTATGTACTTTTTATTTTTATCAGTATTGTGAAAGAAAATATTTATGCACTTTACTCAATTTTGGTATGGGACAGTGTAAGAAAAAAAAAGTTTTCCTCAAAAGTTGTGACTAGAAAGACTTTTTTAAATTTATTACTCAAACCAACAGGATTTAAGTGCTAAATATAGTTAAAAAGTTAGTTACAATTCTCATATGATAAGTTTAAATGCATATATATTCAATACAAATAAGTTACATTGCTTATTGTTGCATTTTTATGCAAGCATCATCTTGTAATCTTTTTAAACTAAAATATATATGCAATTTTTAACAAAATTTTCTATCTTATATTCAGTTTCATTTATAGTATATATATATCAAGCTGAATAAAGACCTTACTATGGAAAAATCAATTTTGTTTGTTTTTATTTATAATACAGAACTATATTTTAAGGCAAAAAATAAACAAGAAGTTAAGAAATCTAAATATTACTGTAAAATGCCATTTTTCAGTAATTTCTTTTGGTATTTTTACATACCTTCCTTCAGGATTTTTTTGGAAGTATATTTTATATTCTTCAAAGTATTGTTGTATGTAATAATAAATATTTTATCATGTAACTTGTGCAACTCTAAAGTTCAAACTATTATACCAATATTAACTCAATTGAATGGTTAAGAGCCATTTTGCATGGAGTAAAAATAAATCAAAAGTATGGCTGTTAAATGTACTATACAACTGTTTTCAAAATGGTTTCGGTCGGATATAAATCCCAAACTGCTTGCAGAATAAATATGAATACTCTTATACAACTTAGCTAAATTAATAAAAATAATAATATTATCCAATTCCATCTCCATCTCATCATAGCTCCATCCCTGTTGAGTATATGAAGCCAAAGAGTACAGGAGGACTGATAAAGCGGAGACAATTTATTCTTCCAACACATCCGTCATGAATCCTCCGAGTGTTCGAATCGAAAGATGTACTCCTCCTTCCGAATCCAGTCTTGATATGAACGAGAGTGAGATATATACATGTAAGTGAAATAAATATAATCTTTTTATGCAAAAGGCGGAAAATGCAAAATAATATATATATATATATAATATTATATTAAAACTATCAACTGAAAGTCAGGCCGAAAATAGTATTAATATTTAAACAATAAGAAATATGACTAGCAAAAACAACCCCTTTTTTTATTTTCAATAAGGATGTCCCATCCCCCATGAATGAGTCTATTTGATGTGACTTCTCCTTGTTTTCTCGCTGGAGAACTAAGTTGATCCTGGATCCGATTCAGATGAGACTAGGGGATTTTTCACTAATCAGTGCTTGTCTTTATTGAATACAAAGTGACCCTTTCCCCGATCCTCTCTCCTCTGAGGATTCACGTAGATCACAACAAACTCATGTAACTTCTTATGTTACGTTAAATAAATTCATACATTGGGTAACCTTTAAAAATATATAACAAAGGTATTGAAGCTGTTGATTGTTTTATCGTTTTTAGAAGGGTTTTTAGATATCTTAAGGGATTGTGTTCCTTCTCTGGAGTGCTGAGCCGATCCTTGATCCTTTTCAAAGGGGAATCAGGATTTTTTACTGCTTATGACTAATGTGAAGACATTATAGTGACATCAATATTTTTTTAACTGAAAATTACCATTTTGGGCATATGTAACCAATGAATAAACAATAGTAACATTGATTTACTTGTTTGCTCCAAAAAAAAATTGAAAAATTAAACTGCAAGCAGTCCTTAGGAAAAGAAACCGTTATCATTAAAATCCAGACAACACAAACCACTTTAAAATAAACATTTTTAAGTTTCTAAAAAATGACTTTTACGAACTTTGAGTGGATTGTGTAGGCTTCAAAATTACATTTGAAGGTTGAAACTTTCATCGCTAGCACCAGATAATCGCTCACAATAAAAAATAGAATTATAGGGAGTGTAATTGTCATGTACACTAATGCGTGTTCAACTCTCAATGTTGTGGGTGCAGGCTCGAATCACGTGAGGAGATGGTCATTTTTGGTCTTACTCATTGATAATGTCCTAGGCTCGATAGACTATTTTTAACGCTATTATGCTTATCATATCCAGCCGGATACTGCAATTCTATCGAACCATATAGACACAAAAAATAAACATTATCGACCTCCAAACTGGATATATATATATATATACAAGCAAACCTCTCTACAGCGGTCACTCAAGGGAACCTAAAAAGTTGGCCATCAGTAATAGATGACAGCTATACAAAGAAGGGTTTAATACATACTTTTTCTTCTGCGAGTAAAACTTGGATGGTTGTTGACACAGACTTGACTCTTTATTTAACTATTTCTTCCTCTTTAGTTGATGGTCAACGTGATTCCATAGACTCTTCAGCAACAGAGATGTATGCCCCTTCCTCCGACATCCATGTGGAGGAGCGAGTGGGTGTCACGGCCGAGATCGTGGTGTCTCCCCTAGGACTCGCCGAGTCCTCTAGCGGAGGAAACCATCACCACCACCATCCCCACTACAGCCATCATAACTACCGTCATCGTCCAGTGGGCGTATCTGCCTCCTCCCAGGGATCGCTCACCATCCCTTCGGAAACATACCTTCAGTTATCATCGACGACGGCAGCGAGGAAAACACCGGCAGCAGCAAGAACTCACGTGCCGTTCGGAGAACAGCCAGCTCCCCAGCCAAGGAATATGGAGGACTATCCAATATGGCCAGCATGAAAGATCTTCCCTAAATATTATCCTCTTACTATTTATCTACTCTCAATATGGTTGTTGGTATTACCTAGAAGGAACGTAAAATATAAATCCATTCTTTTGACCCATTACTTAAGTTGCTAAACTAATTATTTAGGCTCTTAAAAATAATTATAACAACACATCAGCCAGAATATTCTATTATCTGAAAAATGCTGCTAAAATATGTTGTAACTCAATTAATTAAACCCATAAGGATCTTTGTCGTTCCATTTGTTTGCTCCATTGGCTTTCATAAATCCCTTCTGCTTACTGTGGACGGTTATATAACTTTGTCGACATTCCTCTTGGCCAAGAGTCTCAATCTACGCTATCATGAATGTCCTGTAGTTGAAAATAATCCATAATTGATTTTCAATAAAAAATATTCATAAATGTCGTGAAATAAGCCGACTCATTAAGTTAAATGTAAGTCTTGTAATATTTTATCTCTAAACTTTATCATTGAAAATGATAGAAAGAGTTGAACTTCATTATATTATATTAATATACAAACCTTTAGAATGTTAGGATTATTTATTCCTATTATAACATTAATCAGGGAATACTAAAACAACCTGGAATAGAAACTCCCTCCTTTTTATTGCTAAGTTCCTAATTCCTATCTCCCTTCTTTTCCCTTTTCTTTTTTATGAAGGTGGTTCAACTTTGATATAAAAAGGAAGGAGTTACTATTCCAGGTTCCCCACCTTAATAAACTATCTATTGAGAAGGCTCGTTCTATGTGAATCAATAATACCACATATATTTAAAGCTCCTAATTTAAATGAGGTAAGCTATTGGACTTCATTAGAAATGTTAGTCGTGATGGGATTGACAAGGTTTGACCAATAGAGAAAATAGAGTGCCGAAGTAATATATTATAAACCTTATTTTATTTTTTATTTTTTAAGGTCTTTATTTAAAATTGTATTACATAAAATACAATTATATAAAAGTAGGTAGAATTGTGTAAAAAATACATAAATAAACATTATAGTTTAAAATTGATCTACCTAAAAAGACCCAAACTCAACTAAACAGAAATAATATATAATATACAAAAACAAAAGTATATAAAATAAATCAAAATGGGATTATAAAAACGGAGATATTGAAGAACTATCTTCTTCAGCATGGTGAGGTGACGGCTCGAAGAGGGTAATATGTACGAAATCAAGTCGATTGCATATTTCCATGAATCCGGCCCAACTCCGGGGATCTTTAATTCCACTGCGGCATATCGAGCTGCGGCAGATAATAAAATTGGATGACCAAGTCTTGCCTTGTTAGTGGTTCCTTCCTCCTCGACAGTTTTGATCCAATAAGGGCCTTTGCACTGATAGTGCGAAGTGAACAGCCTGTAGAGTAGAGTTAGTCCGTTGTTTTCTTGGAATACCAAACAAAATTGTGCCTGGCACTTCGAAAGAAGAACAAACAACGTTTAATTTTATGAATTCGTTTAAAATAGTTATTAAAGGGCATTTTACAAAAGCATGCATAAAATTATTAAAAACGTTTCCGTAATTAATGCAAGGGTTATTAAAATATAGACACCTAGTTGAAATTGAGCAGTGAATTTAAAACGGTCATGATTTTCCGACAGAGAGCCTTAAATCGGTCCTAACCAATAAAAAGGCAGATTTAGTTCTCTTAACCATCTGGTGCAGGCATCATGGACCTTCCCTTATAGCCATTATTGGCGTTACTTATGAAATGGTCTCTATTGTTTGGATAAAAGCAAGAAAATAATATTAAATCTTAGTCTCTCTTTAGTTCTTTGTGATGCTGTCTTTGCCCAAGAATGGAGATCATAGCAAATACGAAAATTATATTCAGTGCAATAATTTGTTGCTTCAGCACTCTACATTCCTTGTGGTTAAAGCCATTTATCCTCTTACGTTTAAAGAAACAACCAATGCGAGCAACAAAGTTATATCTAGATATTCTAGTAATTTCCTCTTCAATGATACACATTAAAACTTTAGTCATGAATGGTCTTTTTACGCTCCTCCTCTAGTGTTAAATTGTTAGAAAATTATATTGATATCTACAGAATAGTATATGTTTTTGCCCGATTTCCCAAATTCTATAATACACTTAAGGAGATTTCAGCCATCTCAGTACCCCATTTATAAATATATAAATATCATATTTGATAACTTTTCTTTTTTTCCTACTATTCCTCTACTCCTTGGTCCAAGTTGTCCCGGTTACAACAAAGATTTTGTTTTTTTGCGAATATATATATATATATAAATCTATGTTCAACAACATTGTTTTATACGTTGCTCATATAATTATCACCTAATAAATAAATGACTAACTACTCCTAAGGTATTTCTTTGGGTTTAATTATATATATTTGTAATAAAAAAATCTTATGATATGATATTCCAATTAACTTATTAATATTTGAATAACCATATATTTAAATATCATTTTGTATCCTTCAAAAATATTGAATTCAATGAAAGATAATAATAATAATAAAATATCTAGTGTCGTTGTTCCGGCTTAAATTTCTCTTATAAGAAGTATATGCATATAAAACTAGAGGCATATATACACTCAGAGAGTGCAAACCTCCGCCGTCATGAGCCTTCCGAGGCGGATTTTTCACGACTGGGGAGGCGTAGAGAGACGGGGGAGGGTTCCTCTAGACGGAAATTCCGAGAGGAACACGCTCCCGGCACCCAATTTCACAGCACAGCGACATCTATTGGCAGAGTAGGCTAACTTGGAAAATTTAGTAGTATTTAGCTCATTTGGCGCCTTAATTCTGCACTCAGAGATGCCAAAATTTAATCACTTCTTCCTTTTGGCACTTCCAACAACTCCACAAAATTTCATCCAAATCCGTTCAGTACTTTTTGAGTTATCCTGCTGACAAACCAACAAACCAACAAAACTAACAAACCAACAAACAACCAGTGAAAACAACAAACCTCCTTCGGCGGAGGTAATTAAGGTCGATTGATAATGTTTTTATAAGGGCTGATATGATAACGACAGCTTTAAAGAGACAAATATATATATGTAGCTAATTAATCAGACTGTAGTCCTCTAAAATACAATTTTTTTGGCATAAGCATTCTCATTTCAAAAGCAACTTTTTCACATAAATTGAGTGCATGTCAAAGATAAAACAAACAATGCCAAAATAAGCTTATAAAAGTGGGTCACTGAACACAATTTAAAAGTATTTAATAATTAAGTATATGTAGAACTCAATGCACACAGCGAAAAGGAGTTTTATGATAGAGTAACGCAGGAAAAAGGTTTTCTGTGACGCTGGGAAGGAAGGCCACAGTCATTGTTTCAAATGGAATTCATTTGTTTCTTTTTTTTTTTTCTTGCCTATTTGACTCGATAGAATTGCATCCGACTGGATATAAATTAGCATTATAGCGTTCGAACCTAGGATCTTATCAATGAGGTAGACCAAAAATGACCATCCCCCCTCGGTGTTCGAACCTGCGCCCCCAATATTGAGAGTTGAACCCGCCTTAACGCACACGGCTATCGCACTCCCTTGGCCATGTTTAGTCTACCTCTTTGATAAGATCCTAGGTTCGATAGACTAATTTTAACCTTGAAATGCTTATTTATATCTAGTCGGATACTGCAAATTGATTGTACAATATAGGCAAAATAAATGTATTTCCAAATATTTAAATATTGGGTTGATAATCCTTGTATTGCTATGCCTTAAGTCTGTATCGGTATGACGACAGGTTATTTAAATCCATAGCGTATCTCCCAAAACAACATAAAGCACATAGAAGAAGCATGCACTTCAATAAGTTAACTTATTTAGCAATTCAAAGAAATTATATTTCTGTTAAAAAACCGGGTATACATTATTTAGAAAATAATGTAAGCAAACTATTTGAGACTTTCTACACTTAAAGGTACATGTTCGAATCCTCCCTAGAAGAGAAAGCCAACAGGTTTGACGTGAGAACACTATTTGAATACAGAACGAAATATAAGAAAAGGAGAAAAACTATTATACGTACTTTTTGGCTATATTTAGTTCATACGATGATGCTTCCATTTTTATGATTAGAAATTATACGTTCTATATACAAAAAAACAAAAATACTGACTTTTGATCATATTAGTTGGATGTTTGTAGTTTGTTTTATGTCGATTGTTTATTACGATCAAAGATTTTTCAATGCGCAATATCCTTCCAAAGATGGAAGGCCGTAATTTGTCGTGGAATCATTACAAAATATTTATGTTAGTATCCCTGCGCATCAACATGAAGCTCCACCAATCACATGCTCCAACAAAACAATGACTAGAATTATGCTTTGAAGAGAGAGAGTAAGAGAAAGAAGGGGGGATCTAAATTCAAAACAATACATGTAAAAAGGGAGACTACTGCCTACTCTATTTTGATATTAGAAAACGTACATTAACTATGAACAACGTAATATGATTGGTTAAAAACACAAGGTGCGTAAGATGATATCAATATTCCTGGCCCATTTTTCAATTGAATAGCTTCTTCATCGACAATTATTCCTTAAATATCGTATCAATTAGAGGGCTAATTGAAAAAAATACAAGTACAAAATGGAGGAGAGTAAAGGAAGAATACTATCATTTTCAAAAAAAAAAATCCTATATTCAAATAGTGTTCTCACTTCACATGTATCAACCTCATTTAAAAAGGTCAATGTTTGATGGAGTAACTTTAATGTGATGATTTTATATAAATTCTATCAGATGTAACTCAATCGAAAGGCACAAAAAATAATATATAAGCCCAAGACCAAAAAAAAGGTTGAATCCCCCTAGGGGAAGGGGGGTATCCATTTGTAACTCGCATTGTATATAATTCCTCCCAAACCCATTGACTTAATGGACATAGTTTAATATGCATTCGTTGCATATCAGAGGAAATGATGAGGCTTAAAATAATTACAGGTATTTTTTTA
The DNA here is from genome assembly GCA_013387185.1 of Caligus rogercresseyi. Classification (NCBI taxonomy): domain Eukaryota; kingdom Metazoa; phylum Arthropoda; class Copepoda; order Siphonostomatoida; family Caligidae; genus Caligus; species Caligus rogercresseyi. The sequence goes on from CP045901.1 coordinate 15,924,039, forward strand.
CAAAATGAAACATCCGCCTTTTCCTTCTATTTTTGTACATGAATGCCTGCCATGCCCACGATACCAGGCATTCATGGTTAAAGCTTCTAAGTAACAAACATGATAATGAAAGCTTCTCTATCTCCTAATTAATTATGCTAATTAATGCTGGCAAATACATGCGACGCGCAAAAATACAAAATGGGGGAGAGTAATTAGATTTGACGCTAGGAGGAAAAGATATATATATATATATATATATATATATATATATATATATATATATATATATATATATATATATATATATATATATATATACAGTGCGTACAAGCAAATCATGGACAACAAAATTACCCACAAACATGGACAACTTTTAATGTTGGGGTACTCCTGATGGGTCCCATCAAGAGTACCCCAACAATCTATACATGGATAAACAGAGAAGAAAATTATCTTTCAAATCATGACAATTTGATCACTGATCTCCTTGGTGTATTCCTTAATGGACCTGATGAAGTTGAGGACAAATTTCAGATTTTAAAAAATTAAATCGATTTTCAACCCAATGTCGTTAGGAATATGTATATGTTTATTGAAGGAAAATTGTAGCCTCTATCTATGCCACTTATTGCCCCTAAAAGATAAAGAAATCCTACATATACAACTTCATAAGGAACAAAAATCCAAAAACTTTTGAAAATTCATAACTCTTAAAAAAAGAATAGTTTCGTGATTTTAAATGGTTTGTTCTGTGAGTTTCGACTGGTTTTCACACAAGTTTTGCAAAAAAAGTTTTTTTCTAAGTAGAATATAGTAAAAGTTATGGAGGTTCAAAGGGAAAGATTGAAGCCCAGCTCCAGGCCAGAGTGTTAATCATCATAATTGTTGGCAACTTAAGGTGCTTGTTTACAATGCTAATGTCCTCTTGGTGGATGGCAAAGACCTGAGAAGAGCCAAGGGAAGTGGTGGTCACAACAAGAAGCTGGATGAGAAAAAAGTTAGTGGATATATGGGCCAAAATTGAGGAGGATTCCACAATCAGCATGAAGAAACTGACCAAAGTCATGGAGGTGTCCTCTACGACGGTCATGACTGCCACCTGGAACTTGGGCATGACCAGCTATGTCAGGAGGAAGCGCCAAATGCTTTCCAGCTCAACAAAGTTGCTCAGGGTCAAGAAGGGGAAGAAATTGGTGAATGGATGAGGAAGAATCCTGGACTGGTATATGTGTTTTCAGATGAGAAGTTCTGGACTATGGACATGGCCAGAAATGCCAGAAACGACCGTTACCTAGCTACCAGTGCAAGTATGATCCCTATCATCAATGCCACTAAGCACCCCCAGGGTGTAATGATGTTAGGTGTGGTGGCCAGCGACGGCAAGTCCATGCCCCCTTCTGGCCTCAAGGTGAGGACCAATGAGTACCTTGATCTGAAAAAAACAAGCAATCATCCTCAAGGGGAATTTTACTTTAATCAAACAAAAGCTTAGCCCAAATTTCATTGCAGGAGACGTCAAGGGTAACTTTTCTGTGTGTTATCACTTAAATGGGAGGATAAAACCATCAAATTGATTTCGATTTACGGGCCAAATAGAGATGATCCCTCCTTTTACCGGTTTTTAAGATCAAATTTTATGTCTACAAAGCTTTTAACGGAGGTTTATGCATTTTATTTGGAAATTTTAATGTAGCTTTTCTGCAAACAAGAGATACTCATAATTATAAAAATTGCAATAATATTCAGGCAAGGAGGGAAATAGATAATACGATGACTACAAAAAGACTATGTGACGTAGCATTAAAATTTAATCCTAGTCCAAAACACACATTCTCCGTGAAAAGGGGTGTAAATATTTGAAAAGCTCTCGGTTGGACTATATTTAAATGTCGGAAGAACTAATGCCATTTGTAACTGACTATCGTATCCTCCCTCCTTTTATATCAGATCACAACCCTATAGTTTTATCCTTGACATCCAAAATTAGTTATTTTAGCCAATAGTGGAATTAAATACAACGTTATTGGAAGATATCCCTACACAAAATAAAGTTACATGTATCATTGAGGGAATTTTAAAACAATTAAAAGATAAAGACATTAAATATCCGTCATTTGCTTTTAAACTAGTTTTAGATTATGCCAAAAGGAAATACATTAAACTAGGAGTAAGATTGGGAAACGAAAGAAAACAAAAATTAGAAAAACTTACAAGTAAGGAAAGCGAAGGGAAAAGTGATACGGCAGAAGACGAAGATTTGAGAGAGATCCTTGAAATGACATCACAAGGACATTAGATCAGGTGTTAAAAATGTGCCGAAAGATCAAGTAGTTTACAAAAAATTGAAGAAGTTCAAAGAATTTTAAAGCAAGGGGCGATGTCAAGGTTTTAATAGATAAAAATAATGAATTAATATCAAACACTGATGCCATAAACAAAATGATTGCAGATTACTTCAGAGAAATTACAAGTGTGGGGATTGCGAGAAACTCAAAGGTAATCGCTGCATGAAGTGTCTCTTCAATACAGCTGATTTTGTTACTAGAATAGAAAATGAAAAGATCAAAAAATCCTCAAAAGTAGGAAAAACAGATATGGAAACTATGGAACAGGATATATCCTACAAAGAAATAAGAGAATATATTGCAAAATATAAAAAAAGAACAGATCACCCGGACCAGATGGATTCCCAATGGAGTTCTATAAAAAATTATGTACTCTAATTTATCCGTTACTCGAAAAGGTATACCAAGAAGCAAATTTCAAAGGCTACTTTGAAAATTATATCTCCATCGGCAAACTTGTGATTTTACCGAAACCTAAAAAAGATCCAAGAATGATCGAAATTATCGCCCCTTAACAATGTTGCCCCTATAACGGTATATGCTCGAAAAAAGCCCTAGTTTATTACACAAAAATATTATAACGGTATATTGGCTGCTCGATTAAAGAAAATAGCCCCTAGTTTATTACACAATTCTCAAAAGGGCTTCGTGCCAGGAAGAACCATGGAGGATGTTTGTAGAGGCGTTACAGATTCGATTTTTGAAGCAAAAAGACAAAATAACCAATTAGCGATATTAGGAGTAGATTTTAAGAAAGCTTTTGATTTTATCTCGCACGAGTGGATTTTAAAATGTTTAAAGTCATATGGTTTTGGCGATAAATGATTCGTTTGATTGTGGTATCTTTCTGTGATATTTCGACGTACTACAAATGTCAAAGAAATGCCTTTCCCATTAGAGAGGTTGTCGCCAGGGAGATCCAATCTCTCCGTTATTATTCGCCATTGCCATAAATCCTTTGCTAGAAGAAATCCATTCCTTTGAAAAGATAAAAGGAGTGAAGATCGGGGAGAAAGAGAAAAAAGCAGAAGCCTTCGCAGACGATGTGAATCTGTTGTTCACTGGAAGTCAAAAGGACATCGAAATATCTTTTAGGTCAACTTTAGACATTTTAGAAGAAAATAAAGGACACTCAGGTCTTCAAATTAATTTTAAGAAATCCAATATTTTAGCTACTTTTATTCCTTCCTTTGACCTTAAAAATATACAAGTTGCGCATTCACTAAAATTTTAGGCACATATATATCTCTCGATGAAAATTCTATTGAAGCTAACTATGGATTGATTGAAGATAATATAAAAAAGGCAACATCAAGATACCATTTTACACTAAAGAGGAATATAGAATTTTTATTTGGAACTCTATGATTTTACCAAGAACGACGCATATCTTAAAACAAACACCCATATCAAAAAGTCTATGTCATAATGTTAACACCATTTGTCAAAAGTTTGTTTTTACTGATGGACCAACTCGAGCCATAACCTGGAAACGTGTCTGTACACCAAAGAAATTTGGCGGGCTAGGGCTATTAAATTTTGAATGTTTCTGGAAAGTGATGAGCTTTACATGGTTTAGGCGCCTCCTAGAAGATGGTGCCGTGTGGGCTGATATTTTCAAACGAATTTATTTAGGCGAAACAGGTCGACAAATGGATGCTGGGAAAGGCTTAGGCCCAGACAAGGCCTTCGAAGTAACTAGTCAAATAAGTCCATTTTGGTCGAAGAACAAGGCATTAAACAAAGAGGTTGGCCGCAAAATATTATCAAACATGGAATGGCAGGAGCCCGTAAAGGAAAACAAAAGACTGGAATTTTTAGCAAATACATTCATAAAAAAGAAGATCACATTTTTAGGAGAAATTTTTAACAGTGAAAAGGATTTTACAATGATTGAACTTTTAGAGCGGAATATGATTTTAAAGAAAATAGATTTTAAAAAGAGAGGAATTGGTCCCAGAGACTGTTTTTACAACTTCTCCACCAACAGCAGTAACCAAACAATAAGGGAATGTCTCGTTGACAAGTCGGGAAAAAGCAATACCTGGGCCAGATTGATAGAAGAAGACAAGAATTGGAATAAAGCCAACTGTTACAGATATTTAAAGAGTCTTAATTCAGACTCTCTTGGATACACTTACTATTGGTTTAAATACAGAATAGTTACCGGCACTTAACACTGGGAAGCATTTACGGTAGAAACATGGATGAGAGGCTATGTTTTTTTGTAAGACATCTTTAGAGATATCAAAACATTTTCTACTCGAGTGTAGCATAATTGGTGAAATGCTATATAGACTAAAAGAATTTTTCTTTGACCGATACAATGTATGCTTAAAGACGAAAGATTTTGTGTATATCTATGTGGGCCCGCATCAGGAAGAAATAAACCTGATCACCTCTATATTACAGTTCATACTTTAAATTTAGAAGCTCCAGAACAGTACTTCCCTCCGACATCGAACCTATTCTAAATAATGTAATATTTAATATGTAGACTAAATATAATTCTGTAATTTCTTTAAAAGATGGATGTTAATTGAAATATAGTAGTACCGATGTGTACAAAAAAAAAGAAGGGTAAGAAATTGGTTAGCTGGATGAGGAAGAATCCTGGACTGGTATGTGTGTTTTCAGATGAGAAGTTCTGGACTATGGGCATAGCCAGAAATGCCAGAAACGACCGTTACCTAGCTACCAGTGCCAGTATGATCCCTATCATCAATGCCACTAAGCACCCCCAGGGTGTAATGATGTTAGTGTGGTGGCCAGCGACGGCAAGTCCATGCCCCCCTTCTGGCCTCAAGGTGAGGACCAATGAGTACCGGATGTCCTCAAGACTGGACTCCACTTACCCTGAGGGCAACTATGTTTTCCAGCAAGATAGTGCACCAGGGCATAAAGCCATCAAAATCCATAAGTGGTGCAGTGATAACTTGGCCAACTTCTGGTCATGAGGAATGTACCCGCCTTCTTCACCAGATGTTCATCTCTGGACTATGGGATCTAGGGCAATCTAGAGAAGAAGGCTTGCAGCAACCCCATCCCAATGTGGCAAGCCTAAAGTCCGCCGTTGACGAGGAGTGAACCAACATGTCTATGGACTACGTGGTCAAGGTCTGCGCTGCCTTCAGGCCCGTGTGGAGGCCATGCTTGAGGCAGAAGAAACATTGAAATTTAGATACAATTAGGCACACCCATAAAAGTTACTAAAGGTAGCAATATTGCAATCCTTAAGGTTCAGTCAGAAGTTGATCATGTTTGAGGGGCACATATTTGTCCATAATTTGCTTGTGCACACTGTATATTTACATATATATATATATATATAGATATATATATATATATATATATATATATATAATATATATATATATATATATATATATATATATATATATATAAATATATATATACATATGTATTATATATATAGCTTATTTATATATATGTATATATATAAATATTCCATTATAAATCCATTGATCATTGCTCATGAGAAAATGTAAACTTAGTGTATTTAAGGATGAAATTCTTATGCTTGAGTAGATGCTCATACGGTTTTTAAGAAATGATACCATATTACATAAAATCAAATGTAAATTTATTCATGCTTCTTCTATTGTAAATATTCACGTTATATAATTAAAATTGTAAATGTACAATTTGTATATAGAGGAGGGTTTATTTTATTTCTTAAAATTAGCAACGATTTTGTGCTCACAGCCTCTAATGATTAGAGACAACATCAAATTCTTCGCTCTTTTTTATTTTTTAGTAAAATATTCTAAATCTACATATTCATTCATTAAAGTAATTTTGGAGAGTAAGAAAAAAATGGAAAACAGTTTTGAATCTTTGAATGATAAAAGTAATCAGGGGACTGAAAAAACCATTTATCATATCCTTCATCCTGATAACTTTGTTCGAGGGCGTTAGACCTTTGATAGCTCAAACTTTCATGTACGTATTAATAATTTGGTGGTTTGTTGACTCATAAGCATAATCCTTTTTAAGAATTAGAAAGTAGACAAAGTTCTATTATATATAATCTCATTAATCGATCAGACTCGTTGACGTTCGCGAAAAATTGTCGTCCATTGTTCATTTGTCGTTCGCGCAAAATCTATCGTACATCGTTATTTTTTAATTGAATCGTTCATGGTTCGTTTGTCGTTCGTCATTCTGGAAAAAATTGACAACGTTTTTTCCCATCAAAAGAAACATCTTTGTCTTTTTTTTGGCGCCAAAAAAGAACGACAAGGAATTTTCTTGTCGTTCGTCGAAAACTTTGTCGTTCGTCGTACGCGAATGACAACGATTATGAACGATATAATATATATATTGTATATATATATATATATTTGAAGAAAATAACGAAACACGAAGCATGGTTATTATGCTGGGCTCAACCCCTGATATTAATGCGTATATATCATCATACAGATAAAAAAACACTATGAATAGCAATGAGAAAGTGCCCAACAGATATTTATTAAAGCAAATCTAAGTTCCCCTTTATATTGCCAACCCCTTACAAGAAATGTACTACTTTTTATTGCTGTTCAGGTGTAAGTTATGATGGAATAGATGCCACATTTATCTTGTAAGAGAGTAAATGCAAAAAAAAAAACATAAATAAAAAATGCAATAATTATATGATCGTCATGATATATAATGCCGAATACTTACTTTGCTTTATTAACTTTATTTTTTTTCCTATCAGTTAGTTCTTACGTTCTGCAGGATCTGGCCAGTTTATTATTTTGATGGTGTCATCCTAAGGACGAAAAATCCTTTTTTCAAGGACCTGCATCCTAATTGCCCTAATCCAGTAAACTCAATATCGTTTTTAACTAGATTATTATAATTTTAAAAGCAGCCAATCATTTTCAGGGAAATAATGAATGTTTATTAATGTTTGTAACTCTAAATGGATCGACACCCTCACTAAAAGACATAAAAAAGAAGAGTGTGCGATAGCCCAGTGCGGTAATAAGTGTTCAACTCTCAATGATAAGAGTGCCAGTTTGATTCTCGAGAGGGGAAGGTCGATTTCGATCGATCTCATTGATAATATCTTAGGTTGAATGATTAAATTAAATGCTAAAATGCTCATTTATATCTGGTCG
>CP045901.1:15931597-15957130 GCA_013387185.1 Caligus rogercresseyi
GCCTCTAGTCTTAATTACTTTTAAAATGGAAGAAGTAGCTCGAAAAATCAAAGAAGACAACTAACAATGCACGACGTTCCTGCCTTTAATCGAAAGAACTTGTTGATCCTCTTTGTCACTATATTGTTCGACAAATATCAATAATTTCGTCTCCTAATGAGAAACTAATGAACATTTCCTTCATTTATATTAATGTACAATATCTTACATTTATCTTTTTCCCCAATGCAATTAGTCTAATCACCCAGAAGAATAAGCAATCATAATTTATTAACATTAATCTATGCTTTGTTTAAGACATAACAACGGCAACTTATTACAAAAAAAATAAAAATATTTTAATGTATTCACTCCCAATCTCTAAAAAACACTAATTATGACAGTCCGAGCCGGATGACATTATATTGTCCGATGAGAGAATGAGTCTCAATAGTGATTTAAAGTAGTCGGTCAATACCGAACAGAACCTTTAGCTTGAGAATGAAACATGGCTATATAAAGCAATTAATTAATTAAAGCATACATGTAATTACTAATGCATTCCAAAGATGGCTTATCAAGTAAAAACAGTTGTTTTTTTTCACTGATTTGTTGATATCTCTGTATTTTGCATAATTGATGGAGTTCTTACAAATCACTCATTTCATTGCTTAACAATATATATTCAAAGCATTGCTCGTTATGGGCCTAACTTTGACTAATTTTCTAGAACCTTATGGATATTCATCTGATACGGACTTCTGGGTTAAGTCTGTGAAACTTTGTCTTATAATGAGATATATTTATTTTTGGAAATTATTTTAATATATGAGGTAATACATTCATTCTTTCAGACCCGACATCAGCTGGCAAATATATGCCAATCAGATAGTAATGAACAAATGCGTCTAAGGAGATCCAATATTATCCATCTTTATCCCGCAATCATCGCCGAACAAAACTTAGAACTTTCAAATGCTTTAAAAGATGCAAATAGTTTATTCAATATTTTCTTGTGCTATATTTTAAATGAGTCGAAGATATTACTTTGTGGTTTAATTTTTAAGTTCTTATCGTCGTACAAATATGTTTTAGTTCATCTCCAATGCTAAATTTTAAACTATAATGTTTATTTGTGTTTCATTTTAATGTATTAGCTTGGTTTTTATGTATTTATGTACATTCTGTAAAATTGAACTAAAATTGAAAAAGGTTAACATTAAGTTTAATTGTGGAACCCCCATAATTAACCCTTTTAAAAATGAATACCTACAGTTGAGGTTGCGTTATTGTTTTTATATATTCCGTATAAGGCAGCTGACCATGTTTAGTGTGTAGAAAATATAAATATAGAAAGACAGAAGAAGAAGAAGGAAGAATAAAGAATGTTATTAGGATTGATAGTTTGTTTTCAGAAAAATCAGTGGTGACTATAATCGATATAATTAGCCGTACTATTGGATCACAATATAATTAAAACAAACTATCAATACCTGAATAACCCATTCTTCTTCTTTTTTTTTTTTATTTTTATAGACTTTATTGAGTTAGAGATATTACATATAACAATAATATAATAAATAAACATTTTAGTTTAATATTAAATCTCTAATCTAAAGTCACACATACTATTATATAACAAACATATCTAAAAAACCTAACTTCCACAAATATGGTTAAAACAAGCAGGTATAGTAAAAAAAATCATAATACATGATCATAACTTTTATACATTACAGATTGGTGTCTTGTTAATTTTTTGTAAGTCCGTATTATTTGCTGAGAAATTGTAGATGCCCATTGGAACTTGAGGGGTAAAAACGTACCAGAACTCCCACATACTTCCAAGGAATGTTGTCGGTACCAGGAATCCTAATTGAGACAACGTTGTATCAGGCTGCCGTAGAAATCATAATTGCCTTGATGTCTTCGTTTTTGATAATTTCATTATCAGTCATCTTTTTAGCCAAATAACAACGAATGCTGGACAATGTTATGTCCAGAGTTCGAGTATTTATTTTTTATTATCAAACTAAACCTTCTCCGAGACTATAGACAGAATATATAAATCAACAATACAACCTCAACTATAGGGTCATCATCTTTAAAAGTACATGGACCCCTTATTAGCTGTTGCATTCTTACCCCACCAGATATTAAAGGTAATAATATTTGTGTTATTATTACCCACTCTTGCATTGGATATTTTTTAAATAATAGCCAACGTGTGTCTCAACAAATTATATCTGCTGCCTTCACAGTCCACTTTTTTATAGGAAAAATATTTATGCATAATATAGTATACACAGTAATTTTCTTTTTTATGTACTACTATGATAATATAGTTTTTTTTTGCTTTATCCAACGGACTACCACGGTAGCGTCTCCATTGCTCATAAAATGCATGTGTAGAAGGCTCCTTGCTCATTAATTATTATTCATATACTTTACATACTCTGAGTGATTTACATAAATTTGCTATCCATCTTTTATTTTACTTCATTTTTCTCCGCAAAAAACCCTTTATTTTGTCTTTTTTTCTGTATGTGTATGGGAAAGTATGGCGCTCTAAGCATTTTGCTTCCAATCAAGTGCTTAATTATCTTAACCTAAATATAATCGGGGTGAAGGAGCGGCATCTCAAGCTATAGAGTAGTTGGAGTTACAACGAGTTTTCGATGAGTGTTTGTTTGCTAATCAAGTAAATAAGAGAAATATTAAGTTTGTTGGCTTAAATAGTTCAATTTCCACGATCTTGCCATGCTTTAAGGTCTACTAAAAGGATAATGTTTCTGAAGCATATTTTATATGATAATCGTTGGGGTTTTGTTCTTATAATTTTTTTGTTTTAGATTTTCTTAAATATATGTTCTTTGGGCATCATTAAATCCTTCCGTGTTCTATATTAATTGCTAACATAAAATACATTTTAAAACTGATTACTTCATAAATACTTAACCCGGCGTTCTATGAATTGTATATTTGGTCGCAAATTGCAGATGCAATTATGCATAAAAGTTCGATAGAATATATGAAATAATATATTAATAATCTGTTGAATACAAATATTGTTTTGGTATCAGTCATTTTGATATATTGGAAAACTAACAAAACTGCAATATATTTGATGAAATATGTAAAATACAACGTAAGAATATATAAAAAAGGATAGAATGATGTTTTATATATTTACGGAATCGGTAAGATATATTTCACAGTTTAGTTTGTTGCTCTTAGTTGCCGCTAGATGATACTAAAAACACACTTGAGTGAGTATTAGAGAACAGCTGGTAGTGACAAATGAATTTAACCCCACTGAGAAATGATATTAGTTCGGTTATGATGATACCCACAGGATTCAAGGATTGTAACGTTTTGATTACAGCGTGCAGGGTAAGAAACACTATGACACAATCAAGTCCAAGCTGGAGGAGAATAAATTATAGTTATCAGGATGTAGTGGAACGGAAGTCGAACAAAAGACACTTCAACACCTTCACATCTTTGAGTTCCACTCGGAGAAGTCTCAGCTTATGATTCAGATTCAGGACCACACTGGAGAAGGTCATGGCAGCTGAGGCTGTCTGCTTTAACTAAGCATGGATTCGACAACTATACAAATACTATACTTGGGATTTTTATATATGTAAATGAGTATTAAGGATTTTATGTAACAGTTAATTCAGTAAAGCCTCAAATTTTTCTCGCCACCCGGCATTTATATATAAAAATCCTTTATCCCAAATAAAAGGATGGCCTTCAACTTGTAATGAATAGTTTCTTTTTCACATATTTTGTTTATGTGCATTGATCTCCATATATATTTAAATATTCTTATAAATATCCAATGAACTTGCACTTATTCCTCAGAATATTAAAATCCTATTAAAAAATAATCTTTTGGCTAAGAGAGTTTTTCTTTTTCCATTCCTTTCATTAATTTCTTCTAAGTCAATAGTGTATATAAAACTGTACTAAAGTATTAAATATGGAGATTTATGAATAATTGATAAAGCTTTTAAATATTATTATTATTATTTTCTTTCATTTTTTAAAATCCTAGTGAAAGAGAGCATGAGCAAAAACGAAAGGAGGTAAATTATCGAAATGGAAGGAAGCATGGATACTTTCGAATATTCCGTTGGGACAATGTTTTTATGGTAAGTTAAATAACCTTGTATATATATATATATATATATATATATATACATATGGTATGAACTGAACAAAATTGAACGAGGTTTTCTTTAAAAAATAATAAGTTCCGATTGTTAATAAATATATATTGCATGAAAAAATATTTTTATATAGCCTATACAAAACTAATGACGAAACTTTTGTATCCAAAGTGCCAACTATTGTATGTTTCTTATGATTTTTATGAAACCCCATGTTTATATTATTTTGGAACATTCGTCGAAAATTATATTTACACTGTGCTTTAAAAACCCGTCAAAAACTATTCCAATCAAAAGAAATGTGACTCAAAAGTTGACCAAAGTTTATTTTTTGACTGATGTTGGACAAAAGGCACACATGGGTTTAATACTCCCTGGTTTTGTTACCGAAAAACAAATATTTGAGACATAATCCAATAGAAGCTCAAACACTACTTGCTACATCTACATAATTAGTCTCCTTTTATTGTTTATATGAAAATCCAGATCTGAGCTAATACTCCATATTTTCTATCTTTTATATTTTGTACGTCAAAATAATATTAATAATAAAATGAGCGCTTTAGCTCATTGCGTACTGGCGTCTCCAACTCTCTATGTAGAGGACGCAGGTTCACCTCCAAGGTGGGGAAGGTCAATATTTGGTGTACCGCAATGAAAAGGTCATAGGTTGGATGGTGTAATTTATATGATATAATACTTATTCATCATTTACAAATGCAACTTAATCGAATCTTATAGGCAAAAGAGACGATACTATGTGATAAATAAACAGTAAAGAGTGATTTGGAAGTTAAAATGGTATTGACTATGTACAGTGTGGCTTAGCAAATCGTGAACAGAAAAGACAAAGGCAGACTTCATCAATATTCTTAATAAGTACAAGGGGTAGGGCACAAAGATTTAGAACATTTATTAATCCAACTTATAGTAACCTATAGCTCAAAATTGCCACCGTTGGCCTTCAGCATGGCCTCGATCCGGGGCCTGAAGGCCTTGTAGGTCTTGACAATAAAGTCCACGGAAATCTCGGCCCACTCCTTCTCAACGGCAGCCTTCAGGGCATCCACACTGGCATGGGGGATGCTACAGGCCTTTCTCTCCACGACGCCCCAGATGCCATAGTCAAGTGGATTGCAATCCGGGCTTGATGGTGGCCACATGGACCATGGCCAGAATGCTGCCAAGTTCTCTCACACCATTTCTGGGTGATCTTGGCCTTGTGCCCAGGAGCGCTGTCCTGTTGGAAAACGTAGTTGCCCTCAGGGTAGGTAGCATCCAACCATGGCTTGACCACATTTTGCATTCTCCAAGTACTTTTTGGCCCCAATCTTGAGCCCCTTGGGAAACCAGAAAGCCAGGAACTTCGCCGTCCTCTTCTTGTTGTGCCCACCACTACCAGGTTTCCTTCCAAGGTCCTGAACCTCATCTTTGAGTATCTTGACCTTGGAAACGAGCTCCAAGAAGCAGGGATGAGCTCAGCAATCTTCCTGAAGTCCATTTGGGCGTCGAGCAAGGCAGAGACCCGAATCCTTTTCTCCTCCATTGTCACCGTCGTTTGCCAAGACACAATGCATTAAAAAAAGCTGTTTGTTTTTGTCTGTTCTTTTTGCTCAGTGAGTAATAAGGCAGGAAAATTCAAATTGCAGTCGCTACAATCCATTAAAATCCTGTTCACGATTTGCTTAGCCACACTGAATTATAACTTTCTTTGATGTTTGTTCATGAAAGGTCAAATTTTATTTTGTTGTTTTTGGTGCATTTTTAATTGAAAACGTATTTTATTTTGCGATAATGTAATAAAATTATTATAACAATCAACTAGCAAAAAAATAAACTTTTTAAACCTTATTTTATAATGGTTTAAAGAGTTCAAAATCAATTATGTGTTCCCTCCTCCTTGCATAACTGAAATATCATGCTATTTGCTATAAAAAGCTATTTATAGTTTGAAGGAATGCTCTCACCATGGGTATTATTTTGTTTGAAAACATACACAAAGGACAATGCCTTATTAACATGAGTATATAATTATCCATTCATTTACATAACAATCCAATGTTATGGCCAAGTATGACGTCAGATAATCAATCTCGAGAAAATCAAATATTTGAATAAAAGGACGCGAATAAAAGAATCTCCCATGCACAAGTTGATCCATCATAATTTGCCCGAGACACTAGAAGTAGGTTAGAGCAGAGCTTATTTTTATCTTTGTGGGTTATTAATTCAGAGGGTTCATTTGTTTAACTATCTAAATCATTGAGATATACAAATATAGAGAGCTATTTCCTTTCAATAACAGAGAAACATCGTCGCTCAGCTGTATTTTTGTCCAATATAAAGAAAGTAATATGTACTACGTCATCGTAAACTAATCATAGAGATATAAATATTTGTTTACATTGGACACAAAAACGTATTCCTCTGAAGAATCCAATTAGCCCTCTATGTCTTTATATCTCTATGATCTAAATATATTTCGAGGAGAAATATTTAATTATTTATTTCTATAGTTATGGAAGTTCAATAACATTCAAATATATATATGTAGATATTTTTTTCAGTGGTCTCATAATCATGTGTAGAAAAAAAAAGACTTTTAACTAGGTCCTTTTAATATACTTTAAATAATCACAAAGGTGCAGAGATTCATTTTTGCCCTTAGTTTTTCTGTTTCTTGAAGACAATAATTCCTTTATTCTAATAACCCATATTACTTTGAAGTACTAAGCCAATTGCCAAACTGTAAAATTACATTAAGTACTCAAACAGGAAGAAAATCAATAATCAAAATAACAATGTTTCAATCATCAAAATATCAAATTTTCAATATTCAAAATAACAATTATACAATCATCAAATTAACAAATACTCATTAATAAAAACTAAAATATTTGTTTTACGCTTTTTAACAATTCAATATATTTTTATTTTTTATAAATAAGTATCCTTTCTTAACTTCAATCGTAGTTATTATATTTGTATATAAATATATATATATATATACATACCTACATATATGAAGTTTTTGTTTTATTGCACTCCCCATCATATATTTTGCTTGAAAGAAAAGAAACTATTTATAGTTTACAAGTCTTTGCTACACTTTCTGGCATTTCTGACTAGTTGCTTTCATATATGAATGTCTTAAGTAAGACTTCGGATATAATTTTAAAATGACACCTCTAACTGGAAGGGAATTTATACGGGTATGCTTAGGAATATTAGGTCGTTCCATAAATAATGAGGTAGGTTAGCTATCTCGAAAAGTTCACACGCTATCTCAAAAATTTCAACGGGAGCGTTCTTATCACATATTTTTGCATGGGAACAGACTGTATGGCGCCACTCAGGTAAGTATTTAAGGTGAGTAATCGCGTCATTTCTATCAATCATTCTACTCGCTGCTGAAAATGGAGACACCCGACTTTCGCTCCTACTTCTTGATCCGGATCAAGCTCGCCAGGGCAGTCAACGAGATCCACGGGGACCTGCTCTCTACCTTCCCTGACTCCTGCCCTGGCCTCTCCACCCTCTAGAGATGGCACACTGAGTTCGATAAGGGTGATTTTACCCTGGAGAAGAAGACCCGTCCTGGACGTCCCCTGGAGTCGAGGACAGAGGAGAATGTGGCCCGTGTGAAGCGCCTGGTCGAGGATAACCCCCGGATGACCACTCGACAAGTTGCTGCAGAGGTGTCCCTACCATCTACAACTGTTTTCAGGCTTATGACGGAGGATCTAGGGCTCCGAAACCTCCTCAGCGTGCTCGTCCCTCACCAGCTCTCTGAAGCCAACAAGACGCAGCGAGTGAAGTGCTGTCAGGACCTCCTGAAGCTGTTCCAGGACCACGGGGAGGACTTTCTGGGGTCTCATCTGTTAGTCCAAGACGAGTCCTAGTTCTACTGGGATTCGGCGGAGCGGAGGCAAGTCTGGTTAGAGCCCACGGGGGCCCAGTTCTCAAACCCCCGTGTGAAACAGATAGCGAGGAAGACGATGATTCACACTACCTGCTGGGACCACAGCCGACCGGTACTCACCTGAGGACGACTGGGAAGCGCTTTCTCAGCCTGAAAAAGGACAAGATCCGGCTGAAAGATTGTCTCCTCATGTGTGACAATGCACGTCCCCACACTGCCACCGATACCAGGGAGTTCCTGAACAGGAGGGACGTGGAACTGGTGAAACAGTCACCCTACTCACCCGACCTGAACCTGTGTGACAGGTTCCTGTTCCGGAAGTTGAAGCACCTGCTCCGGGAGGACGAGTTTGGGGCCACGAGGAGGTTACACTCGCCGTTCAGCGGGCAATGAGGAGGGTCAGTGAAGACGAGCTCTACGACCAACTCAGGAAGCTCCGGGGACGCTGCCACGACGTCATTGCAGTCGGAGGGGATTATGTGTACTGATATATATGAGAAGTTTTTTTGTTTATCTGATAATTTTTTGAGTTTTAATTGGTCGACCTCATTATTTATGGAACGACCATAGGCTATTATTACGGTCAACGTCATGCCATAGTATCAAATGCCGAGAAAAAGATCAAAATATGTAATGCCTAATAAGATTCAAAAATAGACATTTTCAAAAAAATATATATTAGCGTATGAAAATATTGTCTCCCGACAATTGCTATTTTTTAAAAGATTTTAATGTATTTCAATAATATGTTGAGATATTTCACTTCGAATTCACAGATATTGTTTACAGTATGTTCTCAAATATAAATGAAAATTCGTCTTACCTAAATCAGGCACTTACATGATGCAAACATATTCTCATTATTTGGCATATATACGTATTGGCGGTTATTTCCCTTTAAGTAGACTATAAAATTATAAACAAAAGTATTATGTTATATACTGTATTAATAAGATAAACAGATGCTCCATAATAAATACGGCTAATAAACAACATACTAAACAAAAGATTTCCTTTATATTATCTGCATATTATAATGTGTTTAATTGTTATTATACAAAGAATATGTATATTTATAACAATTTGTAATGAGGAAAATGGGTACCCTCATTAAAAAAGCTAAGAGTTTATGTCTCAAAAATAAATCAACATTTTACAGTTATAGGAAAAATATGAGTAAAACAATGTTCTTAAATATTTACTAAACATAACTAAACACACACACATATATATACATACATATATATATATATATACCATATATGATGAGGAACCCTGCCGAAATAATGAGTCGAGACGGGGACTTAAAATATACTTTGATTTATTCACAATATAAAACACATAATAAGAGTTGTTGAAGGGGGCTTCTTCAGAGACAACTGACTAATAAAAACATTTTATAAGCACAGTACAAACAAGGAGATCCCGTCAATATACAGGGTGTGCAGGCGAATCTAGACTAACTTTGAGTACTTGTATCTCAGAAACCAGTTAGGGTAGAAGCTTAAAAATGTATGCACTGGTTAGTATATCCTATGAGCTTTGTTTAATAACAAAAAGATTGAAAATGTCCTCGGAACTTGAGCGCAGGACGGCCATTATTGTGGCGCTCCGTTGCGGCCGTGCGCCCAAGGAGATCATCGACTTCTTCAAATTCCCCAAAGCTACAGCATTGCCAAGTCCTTCAAGGAGTCGGAGGACATCGAGGAAGGATTCCTAATACCGGAAAGAAAGACTCCAGACCGATCCCTGGTGCTTAGAGAATCTCGACATGTACTGGTCAAAGGAGTTCTGGCCCCCAGCAGCCCTGACCTCAACCCCTGCGACTACTACTTGTGGGACGTCCTTGAGAGGGACACTAACAAACGTGCTCACAACACTGTGGACTCCTTGAAAGCTGCCATCATCCAGGCAGTGGCCAACTTGTCCAGGGAACAGGTGGCTCATGCCGTTGGGAGGTTCAGGCACCCTGAGGAGGCTGTTATTGTGAAAGGAGGAAGCTGGGTTGAATGAACATTAAGAGAAAAGTCATTTAAATTTGTGTGATATGAAAAAGGTCAATTAAAAGGTCTTGTTCTTGGATATGAGTATCTTGTTTCCGTGCTAAAAAAAAGTCTAGATTCGCCAGCATACCCCTGTATATAATCTGATATATGTATATATATAATTATAAGCAATTATAAACATATAAATAAC
This sequence comes from Caligus rogercresseyi, assembly GCA_013387185.1. Lineage (NCBI taxonomy): Eukaryota > Metazoa > Arthropoda > Copepoda > Siphonostomatoida > Caligidae > Caligus > Caligus rogercresseyi. The sequence goes on from CP045901.1 coordinate 15,941,873, forward strand.
AAAATACAACTCTTAAGCATAAGCATTTTATTTGTTGATAAGTGCAAAGCTTACAAATTGAAATCAGGGAAACATAGTGCCATTAAAGAAGTTTGTGGGCGTGATAATATTAAGGTACTTAATCATATCCGTGTTCCAAAAAGAGCTCTTCTCGGAAAATCAATGAACTTCAAATATTTATAGATTTGCACGGATTCACATTCTGAAGGATGTTGTACTTTTGAAGTCTATTTAGAGACTCTTATAACTCTCTTCTTCAACATAGTCAATGATATAATTTGTAATATAGTGAAATACAGCCACCAATGAATATAATCCAATCTTTTTTTGTCGTTAAACGAATAATATTCGCCAAGTCCCAACGGGGAAAGTGCCAGACAAAATGAATATTGATAACACCATAAATAACAAAAAACCAACTTAAAAAATGAATTGACAAATGTCACTCTTTGAGAAAGCGATGATCACATCATAAAGACAAAAATCAAAACATTATGCTTGTATACATACTTTATTGCGTCAAATCATACTAATAGATTTAGAAACATATAAATGACATATTTTGCACTTCAATGTTCGTCTAAGATATAAGATAAAACCACCATTTATATATAACATATTTACAAAAAAAGAAATGATATCAAGGAAAAATAATAAATGTGGGAGAAATGCATTTGTTTACATTAGGAATGCAGGTCTCATGCCTTGCATACAAATAATACACATAAGAATATGCCTTTTTGCAAAGGCAAGGTAGGAGGACCCCGATGATGACACATGGGTTTCATTACAATTCCATCATGAAATACATATATTATTCATATGTTGACATTATTATTATTATTGCAATGGATTATATAAAAAACATATTTTTGTATTTTGTATACCCTATATTTATCTTATTATTTGTAGAGGCAAACCTTGCATAAAAATGGGTGCAAAGATGAATCTTATTGCCTTAAGTTTCAACGCCAGATGTTGGAATAGATCAAACTGGCAGACCATAGTGTTCACCCTCAGCCAAACCAATATCCTGGAAGCTATACCAAGAATAATGGATATACATTAAAGGTTGATGTTAGTAGAAATATTAGTAGTTACAGAGGACGCTATTGCTTGAACAATGGCCGGTGTGTATAACCTTTTTGCGTTCATTATCTGTGGCAACAAATGACAACAATTTGTTTATATACAAAATAAAAATATATATTTTCCATGATCTTACTTTTTTCATTTCTTCATTTTCACATGGTTTTTACACAATCTAAGCTTCAAAACCTTGAGCCACAAAACGAGAGGGGAGGCGTATGCCAAAAATCCATTTAATTACGAAAATTGCCTGATCAAGACTCAACCTTTCAACTTTTGCCTATAGAAAAATAAATATATAGAGCTTATTCCCTTCAATAGCAGAGAAACATCGTTCAGCTGTATTCTGTGTCCAATATAAACAAAGTAATTTGTACTACGTAATTGTAAGCTGATTATAGAAATAGAAAGATTTGTTTATATTGGGCACAATGACGTATTTCTCTGAAGAATCCAATAAGCCCTCTATGTATTAATATCTCTATGCTTTTGCTCCGCTTACGCGTTTGATACTCTGGACAATCAACTCGCTGTCATTCAATACCTTTCTTCTTATTATTACCATCCTAAAATTATCTGCAAGAATACTTTCTTGCAGTTATAAATAAGTCTTTTTGTTTTTGAAACATTTTTCCTCCTCCATCCGCTAAAATATAAATACCAAATACGTTTGTTTTGGTGTATATTGAAGCGTCAGAAATCTTATTATTATTTATGGCGTATAAAAATATAATGTAACAATATATTCTTGATGACGTATGGGGGAATAATAACATGACGAAATGTTTTTCATCTCGCTTACCGGTGTGATGTGATTAAAAATTGCTGGCAAGCGAAAAGTCTTGGCAATGTGGACGGTTCGTCAATATACATATTACCTTGGTATGATACCTTAAGCTTCAGCCTCGACAAAATCTATTATTGCACTTACTTTGCAAATATGGTTCCCCTTATTGAAAAAAAATAGTAAAAACGTTTTAATACATACTAAATATTGGTTCTTACTCATAATATGCGGAGCAATAAATACTACTGCATTATGCTTAGACCATGCTAACTGCACTGTCAGAGATATCATAAAACGAATAACACAAGCATGAATTCTATGAATTGTGACGAACATAAAAAGCAAATATATATAACCTAATAAAAAAAGAAAGGACTTCTGTTTATATGCAAAGAAAATAATCTTACTCACTAGTACATATACAATAGAATCAATACTCATAAATAACTTTTTAATGGACCACTTTCCCTCCATAACTATGTACAACAAAGGCTTATTGATGTGAATGAAGAAATTTCACCTTTATATGAGCCTCTGATTGCGAGGGAAGGTAATAATTTGCAGTATTTGCGATTTGGATTAAATACTTTGTACAAAATAACATAACTTCATATACATTTATATTATTATTATTATTACTGTATTAAGATATACATTATGTATATTTAAACATAAAATCATATATAAATAGATTATAAAGCAGTTATTTGAAATAAAATACACGACTTAACAGCATCCTTATACGTTATGTGATTGTATGAAGTCTGAAATAATATCTCCCTCAAACAAGAGGGTCCAGGCACGAGCAGCTATTTTTTCAGAATTTCTATTCACACCCTCCTCTCCAGAATAAACTATATCCTAAAGTCGATGGGGTTCAGATCTGGGGAGGAAGTGATCACAAGCCATTGGATCAAATGTTTGTAAATATGTCAGTGCAGAAGTCCTGAACCAATTTGCTGGTGTGGGGAGGAAGCCCCATCTTATGGAACCTTTAAGAAGTGTCTGATTACTCCCTTTTTACCTACGGAACAACTTACTGAGAAAGAAAAGGCAATTGCTCGCATATTCTTGTACGTATCTAAAAAAAAAAAGACCTAATTTAGACTGCTTGAGATCCTATATATATATTATTTGTACTCAATTATTTTAAAATATATAATTAATTTTAAGAAAACGATTGATGGACAAAAAAATATGTAGATAACTTTAGGGTCCGTTGAGAAAACACATTATTCATTTACGTTCATAATTCCACCCAAATTTTTATTTGCAAAAGAAGAAATAAACCTCCTGAGACTAGCAGTCACCTGTCACTAACTTTTTTTTTTGTTCCCTTGAGTGGCAGCCATAAACTGGCATGAAAAGAATCGCACCAATTCATCATTACCTCCGCCGAGGAGGTATTGTTTTCACTGGCGTTTGTTGGTTTGTTTGTCAGCAGGATACTCAAAAAGTACTGAACAAATTCAATGAAACTTTGTGGAGTTGTTGGAAATGCCAAAAACAAGTGATAAAATTTGGCATCTCTAAGTGTTTTTTAATATGCAAAATGAGCAAAATACTACTAATAATAATAATGAAATGGGGTCTCTATTCAGGGAGTAGGAAAGAACAAACGCTAAAAAAATATTCATTGACGTATTATTGTTCATATATCAGCTCAGGACTATGTTAACCAGTGACGTAGCTAAACTTCTTCCTCTTCCCGTCTCTGAGTGCTTTTTTAATATGCAAAATGAGCTAACAGAGAGAAACACTGATTAGAGATAGAAAATCGGGCGTGTGAAAGGGAGAATGTTTGAATAGGAATGTTGTGGGGATCGGCGGAGTACACACTCTCTGAGTGTATATATGCCTCTAGTTTATATATAATATACAAAACCAAAATAGTTTGTTTTCAGGCATGAAAAAAAGTATATGTACAATTACTAATTAAATTCTAACCCCAACTGTAATTAAATATCGCTATTAAAATTTGCATACATCTTTGTAATGTACGTATCTAAAAAAATATAATTTGCAAATCCCATCAATCTAAGGTTGCAAATGTAAACATCTAATTTCCTTGTTTTGTAGGAATACATTTATATGCAATGAATGTTTACTAATTAATGAGCCTGACTGAGGTCATATTCTTTACAGGGAAATATCCTCACTTCCCCAATCAACTCTTATTAAATACATAATATTTAAATATCTTTCGATTGAATAAAAACTATACCTAATATACAACACCATTTAATAGATTAAATCAAATAATATTTCGACATATTTTTACCTCCGCCGAAGGAGGTAGTGTTTTCACTGGCGTTTGTGGTTTGTAGTTTGTGGTTGTTAGTTTGTTGGTTTGTTGGGTTTGTTGGTTTGTCAAAAAGTGAACGGATAATTTTGTGGTGGAAATTGGTACGTCCAAGGAGTTGGATGAAATTTTGTAGAGTTGTTGGAAGTGCCAAAAGGAAGAAGTGATTAAATTTTGGCATCTCTGAGTGCAGAATTAAGGCGCCAATGAGCTAAATACTAATAAATTTTCCAAGTTAGCCTACTCTGCAATAGATGTCGCTGTGCTGTGAAATGGGTGCCGGGAGCGTGTTCCTCTCGATTTCCGTCTAGGGGAACCCTCCCCCGTCCTCTCTACGCTCCCCAGTCGTGAAAATCCGCCTCGGAAGCCATGACGGCGGAGTTTGCACTCTCTGAGTGTATATATGCCTCTAGTTAACATTAATTTTTTATAAAATTTCACAGATTTTTTATGAAAAATAACAATTAACTATTGTTTAAATATCTTAAGAGTTGTAGAATTTTCGAACGGCAAAAAGGACAGTAAAAGGACAATTGTAAAAAGACATTCCATCTCAATAATTGTTGCTATTATATCGGCTTGAAAGGACATCTATATAAATCAAGTAATGTCAATTATCCTCTTGGTCAACTTTTGTTATACCAAAGTCAAAGTCTTTCTTCTTTAACTGCAATTGTAATATATAGAATATTTCTTGTAGTAAGTATCTCGAATAAACACACGACGATAAGGAATATTTCACTAGATTTGTAATTTTTATGTGTACTTTAGTATAATATATATAATTTCAATAGGTAAACTTCTAACTACTGATACCGGATTACATTCTCGCGAGGTCGGGATTATGTAACAGCTGAAAAGACTAATATATTTATTAAAGTATTGAAGCTACTTAACCCTGAAAATTACTTCTTGATGGCTGCATTTTATGAGTAAAAAAATATTCGATGGTATATTTTTCTAAAATGTACTTATATATATATATAAATATATATATATATATCATATTTATTTGGGCCAGGCAATATGTATAGTGAAACATTAATTATGAGTACAGTATTCACCGCATAATCGGGACAGGCGGGAGTAGCAATACATGGCCCTTTAAGCGGGGTGCCCGATTTCGCGATGAGCTCTCGCCCCACACTCACGGCATCATCAGCTCTATTTAAAAAAGAATTATGAATAAAACATCATGATCATGGCAACTTTTTCATTTTGTGTTTTTGCTCCCTCACATTAAATGTATTAGGCCAGGTATAATACAAAAATAAAATGTCAGATTCACTTTGGGGTAAAGAACAATTCTAGAGTACGTGTTTTCCCCCCCTTTCTCATCTCTCCCCCTCTCTCTTCTCTGATACACAACTCTTCATGCTACTTCTTCTCTCTCCCCCCTCCCCCTCATTTCACTCAGTGATTGAACCTTTCGTGTATAAATCAAAGATCACTGAAAAAAATGTTCCCGTTATCAGAGGCTTGCGCCCGATTCCAGTAAAAATGGACGTGCACTGGAAGTGTTTTTGAGAGGCGTATGTCATTTAAGCGAGGTACCCGATTATCAGGTGCCCGATTATGCGGTGAATACTGTACTTGCAACAGCGTAAAATTCATGTAAAAATAATTAATGTTCATTCTCTTCACAGAGGCTTGGTCTTAATTTAAGTTCAATACTCTCCTCACAAAAACCAACATTGCATTCATTCAAAAATAATTAATCAGTACTCCCATCTACTGAGGCCTTCACAAGTTGTTTGAATATTCATGGCATGATTATCGTCATTCCTTCAAAGACTGCCACGAAATTTTTAAAGAGATATGACGTCACGTCTTCAGCCCATAACAAATAAATAACTCTATGATTCAGTGATGTACGATAAAACTAATTAAATACGTATATAGGATGTACCTATTTATGAATTCATAGTATATAATGGTGGTTCATCGTTATCCAAAGATTTAAGTTCATCAATGCACGTCCAAAGTTTTGAAAAAAGATCTCAGGAAACGTCATGTGGTTCTTGCCTAATTTATTTTTTAAAGTATCTACAACTACACACTTTTTGGACCATCAAAATATTCAAAGTGCGATCATATTACAAAAATGTTAAATTTAACTGTGAAGACGATGTCAGATTACACCTGACAACACTGAGCGTTGTCTTGGCCGGGATATATTCGGCACTCAACTTATATGAAATGCTAAAAATTGTCTTTTATTATATATTACGTGTAAACTCTGAATAGTTGTAAATGAACATTGAAATGGGAATAGGCCATATTTTGCCTATTTTGTTCGATAAAATTGCATCCGATTGCATCAATGTTGGGAACGAAGGTTCGAATTTGGTCTATTGATAAGATACTAGTTCGATAAACAAATATTAAGGCTATAATGCTATTTATTTCCAGTCGGATCCAATTCTATCGAAAAGGGCTCTTGTTTTGAAGTAAATGTTAAGTTATCAAGTATCTAAAAAATATGTAGAATGAAAAAGTACAATAGCTTTTATATTATAAAAAAAATACAATATGAAAACATTGCAAATGAATTTTTAAAAGTATTGAATGTGTAATTTTCCCTTATAAAATATTAATAAAAATACCATTTGTGTATTGTCTATTCTATACTATAAACAGTTTTCATATTCAACTGGATATTCTTTGTGATCGGGGAAATTTCATTTTTATTCTCCAATAAAAGGAATAAAATCTGAAAATTAAAGTGTAGAAAAATAGAATTATCAACTTAAAATTTTTTCTTAAAAAAATAATGTTTCCCTTGTCCAATAAATTTCATGGATATATTAATTGAAATTAATATATAATAGAGAAATAAATTTCTCTTTTTAATTATATAACCAATTTTTCTCATTTATTAATTCCTTATATCAAAAGAGTTCGTTTTGAAATGCTCCTCAATAAAAAATATTCATCATATTCTTATAAAATATATATTATTTCAATAAAAGCAGTTTCTCTTAAGCATGTAAAAACCCACGTCACTTTTGGAAATTTGATTAAAACATCACTTAAAGCTGGCCAAGCATCAATACAGAAGAGACAAAACAAAGGTTATATGATTATACAGCCCCGTGCAGGTAAATTTGGAACAAGTTTATGGCCTCCAGGATCAATAAGGAGAGGTTCTAGAGAAATGTCTTAAACAAAAATACACACTAGACAATTCTGGTCAACTTTTATTCAATGTGTCCTCCTCCAGCTTCCGCCACAGTCTCCCACGGGACCTGAATGCCCTCATGACCTGGACACCTCCGCAGCCTCCAGGACATGGCCACAGACGTGATGGACGACTTAAGGGCCTCCACAGAGTTGTGGTGGGTCGCACAGGCCTCCCCCTCCAACTTCCCCTACAGATAGTAGTCACAGGGTTGAGATCTGGGAGTTGGAGGGCCAGGTCTGAGGATCCCAGAAGTGAGGCACGTTTTCCTTGAGCCATGCTGCACAGTCTTGGCCTTGTGGGCGGGGGCAGAGTCCTGCTGAAAGGTGTACTTCCTCCCAGAGGCCACAGTGTCTATCCAAGGCTTGACACGTTACTGAGGACCTCCAAGTACACCTCCTGGTTGACCTTTTGCTTGGGCTCAAAGAAGTGTGGCGGCATGACGTGGCCCTCACTGCTGATGACACCCAGGACCATCACTGCAGCCGGGTTCTTTGTCCTGAAGACCATGGGGACCTCAGAAGCCTCCCTACAGATCCACCTGTCATTCTGCCTGTTCCTCTTTTTGTCCAAAGTGAAAATCTTCTCATCACAGAAGAACCTCAGGTGCCCACCAGTGTTCTTCAGAGAGCTCAGAATTTTCCTGCACCTGGCCTCCCTGGTGGCCTTCATCTTGTCTGTCAGCAGGTGCATGACCTTCATGACGTAGCTCTTATATCCCAGGTCATGTTTATGGCCCTGAATATGGTGCTGCGATGCACAGAGCGGTCCTTGGCCAGGGCAGACATGGACTTGGTTGGGAAGGCATTGATGGACTTCCTCAGGCCAGCCAAGAACCTGGGGGTCCTCTCCTGTCACTTCTGGGGCTGTGTTTGGACCTGCTGGACATCCCGTGGCCTTGTACCTGTTGATGATGGTATAAACAGTGCTGAGGGGTACTTCAGGAGGCTTATATCTCCTGGCCGAGCGGCCTGCGCGGTGCAGCTCAATAACGGCAGACCTCTTCTCCTGCTCCATCGTGATGGCAAACAATTGTTTTTGTTTTCGATCTTAAATTCACAACAAGTATTCAAACAACCTCTCACAGCTAATTTAACCCTGCAGATCTCCTCCTTATTAATCTGGATGGCTGTGAACTTATTCCAAATTTACCTGCCAGCCCTGTATATAGCACCGAGAGGTAAGGTTAACATTACTATAGCTCAGACAGAAAACTTTAGTTTTCTTAAAAGTAGAAATCCTTTTTAAATATATGTAATTCAGCTGTTTTTTTTTGTTTTCGTTTCTTCTTTCGATTGTTCTATACAGTCCAATATTTGAATAAGCTCCTCATATTCCATATATTATATCAATTAATAAAGTACCGTCTCTACTCAAAATAATGTATACATTGTTTCAACATTTCTGTATATGAAATATATCATCACTCAAACTATCGGACGCAGAAAAGAAAGTAATGTTATCAAATGAGAAAATCAGTATATTGATGACTTTGCGAGAACAATCTTTCTTTATCCCTAACGACTTCCATTCGATGTATGTGTTTTTATGATTGCTTCTTTTTTCTTGCTCTTAAGTACTATTCTCAAGCAATTTTGTTCTCTTCAAAATCTCTTATAAAACCGTAGGGATATCCTCATTATTCACATTTATTTAATGAGACCACTTGTCCTCTTAATGAAGTAACGCGGAACAAACATTCGAGGACCACCAAATGGCTCTTGAATATAAATATATATATCTCTTTATGTATATATATAATGTATATATATATTTACATGTATTATATATAAATATATAAACATAAGATATTTTAAATAATAAATAAAAAACATATTTATAATTAAATATAATCTTTAGTATATATATATAATGTATATATATATATATATATTTGCATGTATATATATTATATTATTATATTTAGATATTCATAAAGATATATACAGGGTGATTCACTTAAAATGAGACTCACATATTACAAACTACAATCTTTGTATTAAATTTTACACAAATATTTTTAAAACAAAATAATAGCACAATGTGTAATTAAAAAATGTATTCGATAAATTTCCACATATCCTCCTTTGGACGTCACTACAGCTTGAACCTCCTCACGGTGGAGGCAACACAGGCAGGAATCTCTTCCTCAGACAAAGATTTTCACGGTCAGGCCACCACAACAGTCAGAATGACCGGGTTTTATCTTGAAAAAACGGAAGACATCCCTGTGCAGCTGAGGACTCTCTTCAGAAGGCAAAAGCCACCCTCAGTCATGGTCTGGCGGGAGGTGACGTCGGAGGGACGAAGGCCCCAATTATCTTTGTCGAGGAGGGCGTTAAGATCGACCAGGCGGTATACCTGCATCTTCTTTCAGAGGAGGTCGTCCCATGGGTACAAAGAGAGTATCCTACGGCTCTTTTACTGTTCCAACAAGATGGAGCTCCCATCCCATACCAGCAAATTGGTTCAAAAGCTTCTGCACTGATATGTTGCAGACTTTTGGTCCAAAGAATGGTGGCCTCCCTCCTCCTCAGATCTGAACCCAAGGACTTTGGAATATTGGCCATTCTGGAGACAAGGGTGGTGTAGCAAGTCCTGGCCATCGGTGGAGATTCTAAAGAAGAAGCTGATTCAGGCCTGGGCCTCTTTGTTTGAGAAAGAGATTGCTGCCTGTGTTGCCTCCACCGTGAGGAGGTTTAAAGCTGTAGGAAGGCCAAGGAAGTATATGTGAAAATTAATGAAATACATTTTGTAAATTACACATTGTGCTATCATTTTGTTTAAAAATTATTTGTGTAAAATTTAATACAACAGAATGTAGTTTGTAAATATGAGTCTCAATTTAAGGATCACCCTGTATATACGGAACTCTAACTCAATTTAGAAAGTCAATGGCTATTTACCATTGATTTTTTAAACATGGTGTTTATCTGCCTTTAGCGGTCACTCGTCCACAGCGGTCACCTATGTTTTTACTGCAGAAGGAAAATAGTTCTTACCTTCTGTGAATAGCGGTCACGTGTTTTAAAGGTCATTTGTTTGGGCTCCCTTGAGTATCCACTATAGACATGGTGTAACTGCATTTTATATTTCGAATGACTTACAATATCGATTAAGATAATGTATGTTTTATGAGAGCTGGTTTGACCCCCTGCGATGGTCTGTGCATCATTCATCACTCACATATATTTCAAAGCATCGACGTTTTGTTCTAGAGAAGCTAACATTATACATTAAAAATACGTACACTTTAGATATTTGAATCCATTTAAGATTAAAAAGCCAGTATTTTTTTGGCCTATTCAGGTAGGAAAGCTATAATCTTTCCCATTATAGCTTTTTAATTAGTTGTGGAACAAGGAACTTATCAATATTTTAACCTTCTCTACTCGGGATGTTAACTTGCGTCCTCGACATTGAAGCACGCGTGCAATCACCAAATTGACAAAAAAAAATACCATCTTCCTTTTTTGCTTTATTTTATTATTTTTAAAAGTTTTATGAATATACCCTTTAAAACAGAGTATAGCTAAAATATTCTTATTTCACCATCTAGTTTTTTTCCATGGTTAGAAAATTGGCTTAAAACCGTGCCCAACTTTTATTAGGTGCCATTTCTTATTTTGGTCCGAATGAAATAAAACGTTGTCATGCCTATTTTTGCATGTGTACAGCATGCTTTCAAAAGTCTAGAACTTTATTTTTTCTCTCTCTATGTTCTACTGTATTTATGAATTCTAAAGGGCTTTTGTTTCTTTAGTTCTATGGTGCAACAAGATGTTGTTCATGCCTTTTCTACAAACTGAATTGATAATTGTTCTCATCTATCTCTGTTGGCGCTACTTTGGTTCTGTGATGGCTCTGTTTTCCCTTTCGTGATTTTATCATTTCGATAGCTTTCAAGAATCTCCAAGTGACATCGACACGCTCTGTACTGATGCTAAGTCAGTCCCTTTCTATGTCCCGTGAGATATAGGTCTGGCGAACGATACCATGGCACACCATACATGATACACCCGCAACATATATACGAAATTATCTGAAAGATACTTTGGAAGCCGAGTGATCAGTCTCTGGACTGATTTCGAATTTATAATCTATAACCTACTTGAGTTGATTCTATATTTGTCCTATGAGGCTTTTTGTGATGCCCCGAGGAGCTAGGAAGGTTCTCAATGGGTTTTATTGTGGTTCTCCACGTTCCCATATCCTTAAAGTTATAAGTTGTGCTTTGTAGGTTACCATTTTAATATTAATATCCTACGTTTCTCTCAAAGGATCCTGTCCATTAGTGGAATTTAACTCTATGTAATTTTGTTCTAGCTAAAAACAGGTAAAAGTCAAATATCTTAATCTCTTATATAAAATCAGGACAATTGATGAAACATCAAGTACCGGGTCATGAATAAGTCTTGAGACCAATTTGAAAATAGTTTTTGGAGGTTTTAGTGATTTAAAAACATGCTTAATTGCTCCCAACAATCAAAAGCTTAGATTCTCTCTTTCATTTGATATGTGATCACAAAAAACAGTCACTTCTTCGCCGAGATGGAAACGAAAAGAGTCGAGATTGCCACACTCGTCCGCAGCCGGTCACACCACTAGTAACATCATCAAGGAGCTCAACGTCAGCAAGGCCACAGTCTGCAGAGTCAGGAAGCGTTGGCTGACGGCGACGACCTCAAGAACAAACCCCGCTCCGGCAGACCGGTAAAAATTCGACCCAATCAAGTCAAGACGGCCTTTGAGGCCATGCCCACCATGAAGATGTCCGAGCTCGCCAAGAAGAAGTCCGTGGACCCATCCACCGTGTCCAAGGCTGTCAAAGCAGCAGGTGGGCGGTCACTGAGAAAGGTCGAACGGCCACTGTTGACGCAACGTCATCGAGACCTCCGTTTGGATCGTTGCCGGAGAATTCTCTCCGACTTGAAGCACAACGGTGATCGCGTCGTCTTCTTCTCTGACGAGAAGACCTTTACGGTGGATCCCGTGTACAACAAGCAGAACGACCGGGTCATCTGCTTCGGAAACGTCTCCAATGTCATCCGGAGCGTCTCCAAGACCAAACATCCGGCCTCCGTGATGATGTTGGGGTCGTGGCATCAACAGGGGACAAGATGCCGCCGATTTGGTTCCCGACCGGGTACAGGCTCACGGGCGCCGACTACTTGGAGCTTTTGAAGACCAAGGTACTCCCATAGGTCTCCAAGATAACCAAGAAGTCGGGGAAGTCATCATACGTGTTCCAGCAAGATGGGGCTCCTGCCCACACGTGCAAGGCCGTGCAGGACTGGATGGAGACCAACATGAAATTCTGGCCGAAGACAATGTGGCCACCACAGAGCCCCGACCTGAACCCGCTCGACTTCAGCTTCTGGTGGCATGTTGAGAGCCAAGCTTGCCGCGTTCGCCACAGCAATGTTGAGGACCTGAAGACCTCGGTCGAGAAGAAGGGAAGCGATGAGAGGTCCTACATCATCACCGTGTGCCAGGCCTTCCGTCGCCGCGTGGAGGCCGTCATTGAGGCCAAAGGTGGCGAAATTCACAAATGATATGTGTCAATGTATACATTATATATAAAATAAAATTCAAACGTGTACGACTGTACCCTGACCCATGACGTTCTCATTATTGTCACATTTAAGGAAGGTCTCAAGACTTATTCATGACCCGGTAAATGATACGCATAGATTAGGAAATTCTATGGTGCATATGTGATACTAGAAAACTTTAAATTCTTCATTCCATGAACACATTACAAGCATTAGAATAAAACTCAATGTCATATTTCTTGAGATATAAATTCAACAAAAGAGAAAACAAGGGATTAAAAAGAAGGAAACTATTCAACAAGTTTTGCTCAAATATGTTTTAACTGAGCTAGAAGGCAGTTTCTTCTTGTGTTTAAAAATATCAAAGATTATTTGTTGTTTGTTCAAGGGGAAGGTTCCAGTATACATCGAGTATTTAAAAATCTTTGCCCTGCCTCTGCAAAAACAAACTTTTAAACATTTTTTAAAAAACACATTAATATTATATTAAGATATTACATTTTTTAAACTCGTGGAGCCAAATGGTTGGGATCCGCAATCATTCTTATGATTTTATTTGAATAGTACCAAATGATATAATGGTACTTCAAATCAAGGATATGCTTTGTTAATAGAGTTGAAAATATATATTCAGCCATATGTATATTAATACCTCATTTTGTTTGGAAAGATTTTTGTTTATACAATAATTACTGTGATTAATCGATAAAAACATATTTCCAAGCTTTTTAATCACACGTTTGCACACTTTTGTGATAAACAATAAAGCCTAATAAAAACAATGAAGCAATGTTCCTTCACTATTTCTTTATTAAATAGTATATTTCAGCAATTATAGATAAAAACTACTTGCAAAAATATTACCCATTTACGTTTCATTAATTTGCAAGCTGTTTATTATTTGCCAATCAGAATACCAACTTTTGCAATAAATGCATGAAATGAACTTGTTATTTTAACATTTGCTCTGATTATCATAATATTTGCAAAATATCAAGCGTGCAAAAAGAGATATTACATCTCTTTGTAAACAAAAGATACTTTATATTTCTAGCAAAGCCATTTTCTCCCCAATCTTATGCAATACATTCACAAGCTATCTTCAAAAGATTCCTCAAGAGCCAATCTGATTTTGATTTTATACATATCTAGAAAGTAAACTATTTATATTTTATAGGCTTTTAGTAGTAAACCTCCTCAAGATAAATATATATTGATTAACCAGTTTAAAGTATTCCTATACCTTAAAAAGGACTATTTATAATCAGATAATATTGCACTGTTCCCCTTACCCCGATCGAGGATGGACATGAACGAGTTGATCGAGTAGATGAGTAGAATAGGAGAGATTTTAATAACTCTAAGAGCCATTTTGAGTTCGTATATATATTTGTTGTCTTTTGTAACAAGGTTAGCTCCTATTACTAGATGATACCGGATATGTTTCGTTGTGGTAAGGCTTATTTAGGAGCCAACCAACTAACCATTATCATCTACATGATTCCTTGAAATGATTGACTAAAAAAAAATCTTTCCTCTCTGCAGTAAGATCTTTTTCTTGATATAAATGTAATGTTAATAGAAATATTGTTCAATTAAAAAGCAGAACAAATAAACTTTCTAATTATTTTACTCTTCAAAGCCTCAAAAATTATAAACATACTACTAAATAGACGTAACATAAGATATAAAAGTCAATCAAAAATCTTGCCTCTTGGAATTGTACCGCCTTTTATAATTGAAGATAATTCTCTCGTGGACCTTTTCAAAACGTGGCGCAGGTAAGGAATATATCTCACAAAGTCCGGTCATAGGCTGAACAAAGACCATTGTCATGCGGAAAGTGAAGAAAGGGATGATGCTTCATTCTGAAGTGGATATCAGATTGTTCTTTGGGATATTTTCGTATACACATTAACCTTGAAGTCTAAAGTTTATCCATAGTACTTTGGAATTAATATCAACAGCTAAATTGTCCGCAATTTATTACAAGTATTTTTATTGCAACTTTTTTCTATCATAGAAAGCCTTCTTTTATATTAATACAATTACCTTAAATTGTTGATCCAAATGCCTTAAAACGGGTGTCCCACAGAAAAAAACATAGAGGAGAAATTAGTAAAACAAATGAATAATGGAGTGCGATAGCCAAGTGCATTGAGGTGATTTCAACTCTCAATGTTGGGAGCGATGGTCAAATCCCGAGAAGGGATGGTCAATTTTGGTCTACCTCATTGATAAGGTCCTAGATTCAACAGGCTGATTTTAATGCTGTAATTCTTATTTACATTAGTTGGATGCAATTCTATCGAAGCAAATAGGCAAGAAAACAATAAAAAAGAAA
>CP045901.1:15964288-15998571 GCA_013387185.1 Caligus rogercresseyi
CCTTAAATTAACATCTTGATGCAGATTAATTGACTTTAATGACCCTGCTGGTCCAGGAGTAATCAAAAACGTCTAAGTGGATAGTAATTTGAACTAAAATGATCATCAATGTTTTTGCGTAATCTTATCTATATTTTTTTTAAACGCATTTACAGTGAAATTTATTTTACAATTGCAGATCAAAGTTATTTAAACCATAAGAAAGGAAGGGGTTTGAAGGAAAAGATATAAAATGGCTGCAGGTGACAACACAATCCCTTGTAAATCATTGTTTCCTACAACTCAGTGTTGGTGATGTAGTTAGCAACCCATGTCATGTAGTTAAGTTTTTGCCAAATTAATTTTTCTGGTCTTTATATCTCAAATTGCTGTTTTTATTCTCAATTATCAAACTTTAATATGATTACGTACTCAAAAGATGTATTCTTTATACTATTTACATACACTTAAATAAAATACTAATTTGCCACAAGTCGTTCTCAGCTTTTATAATTAAATATCAAAAATATATACCTTGTTATGTCAATCTACATTCAATCACCTAATTAAAATCGAGTGGAGGTTCATAGAACATATAACTTCCACTTTTATTGGCCTCTGAAGAGGAGTGAAAGTAGTTGCAAGGCATTGCGGGCACTCTGTATATTTCATAATCTTAATTTGTTTACGGCATCTTATTAAGGTTTCAGTTGCAGTACTGATTTTGGATCGTCGGTACGACTTTTTGGCTCACTTTCACAGGATACACAGTAATCAAATAAAAAGGAATATCAATGTCCAACTCACCAACTGATGAAACAAAAAGAGAAGGACAAAATAATTATACCTTGAACAACTTTAATACAATGTCTTAAAGACTGAAAACGGGATATATGTCTATAATAATACCCAGTGACGTCATTTTAAGAAACATAACACATGGTGGCATCACTAGACCTTTATTGCAGGACATCCTTGTTATATTCCCAAGACAATAATATTTTACTTAGTGAACAGCCATCTTAGTCATGCTCTTTAAGTGGGCCCAATTTTTCTTCTCTGTCGAGTATCCAGTTATTATATAAGTCTGTGCCCCTGCATATTTATTATTGCATTCGTTTTTCTAAGGTCATTGATCAATTACTATTAATTAGGGACTCCTCGTTCACTCAAATACGCCATGCATGTAATATGCTTGCTTTGATGTATGTATGGTCAGTTATCATAGAAAAGGTGACTTGATGCATATACTTCTTCACAAATGAGCCATACGATGAATATGAAGCACAAAGAAAATACTGTTGTATAATTTTTCTAAAAATACTAAAATTAAAAGACTTTCCCACAGAACCCCCAACACACCACACGATCATTAAAGTTATAGTCAGAACTGGGGCTGTCGATATATATGATCGGTAGATATTTTTTTTCTAACGCTACCAATCATTTTAAGCTTGAATAAATCTACTAAATACTTCTACGGATACATAGTTTTAGGTAATAGTAGCGATATATTTTTTTCTCGAATATGGATTGTGTTTGTTTTCAGAACCTAACAAATACCAATACGGCCAGCAGTATACATACATCTGTGTTCGATACCGATTGAACATAGCTTGCTACCGCCTACGGATACTGGGAGTATATTTTCTACCGAGTCTCAGCTCTGGTTTAATTAACCTTAAAAAATCCTCTCAACCAAGTCGATTATAGTGATATCCATCCCCCATCGTCTCTTTGGAAGTTAAAGGGAGGGTCAATATGAGTTGCTTATAGTTTTTTCAAATGAAACCCTATTTATATGTTCTTGTATTTAGCTTTCCTGCTGTATCTGGGTCAAAGTTACTTAATCTTCTTAAAATACTCGAAAAAAATATTTCCTTCTCGAAATTAGTTTTTTGGAAAATATATAATTTACAACAAATTTGCTATTATAAATGTGACAATTAATAGGAATCAGGACTCTTAGAAGAAAAATACTAATTGAATACCACTGAATATATTCATAATTTCTATCGTCCAGTTAAACATGATGCTGGTAAAACAAACGACCATCTATACAGATTAGCCGGACTGACTTATATTTTACCACTATGTCATTAAATAAAAATAATGTTGGGATGTATGTTATTTTATTTAGGATCAAACGAATCGCTTGCAAATCTTTTTGTTGGATTGAAATCTCCCTTGATTTTATTTTTAATAAAAGCACTACGTACTAAAATGTCCTTTAACAAATAATTATATACTTAAAAAACTTTTTGTTTATCAAAATATTAAATCATGGGGCTTAGACTATTTATAATTTAAAAAAAGAGAAGGCTCATAGTGAATTAATTAATTTTAAAAATATATACCTATGCATTCCTCAAGGAATCCACACAGGAAGCTATGAAGTCAATGCTTTAAATTTATTTATCTCATGCATTTTTTCAAATTTAAAGTGCATTGATATCTGGTGTGGACATATATGTATAAATAATGAATTTTTCCATTGCAAACATGTTCTTAGATAGTAGGCATGATGTTTATTATGCCCATGTGAGTTCCCTTCCAAATGAACTCACAAATAAAAATATTGGACTCTACATCAGATCCATTATTTGTCAATTGCATACAAAGATGGACTTGAGGGATTTTGGTGTATGGTTTTTGGGAGAACGTTGAATAAATAGTTTTCCGATAAAAGTATTTATACTTCAGTATATGCTATATATATATATAATATATATATATATATATATATATATATATATATATATATATATATATATATATATATATTCAGAGCGTTCAGCATAACAAAAAGCGTTCCGTTCAATGTTTTTTGCGTTCAGCGTTCCGTTAGCGTTCAGCGATCAAATATTTAAAAAGATAACATTGTGTAGTTTTGAGAAATGTAAGTACTATTTAGGGTTTTCATAATAAAAATGAGCCCGAACCGACTTTCAAATGATATAAATTTGTTGACTGGATCGAACCCTGAGGTCCGCAAAATCGTCTATATTCACAACATAAGAGAATTTTTTTAAAGAAAAGAATTTCCAAAATAAAATATGTGACGACATTTTGTAGAAAAAAAATCCGGCAAAAAGTGACAACGTTTTTAGAAAAATTAGTGACGACGTTTTTTTTAAAGAATCTCCAAAAAATCGTAACGACGTTTTTTTAGAAAATAATTTCCGAAAAAAGTGACGACGTTTTTTTTAGAAAAATTCCTTTGGGTAAAATTTTAAAAAAGTGCCTCACTATTCTATAGAGAGTTCTTGGGAGAGTAGTTTATAAGTTCTTCTCATAATATTTCATCCCCTGTTTATATCTCAGAAAAAAATACTTAATCAAAACTACATTGAAATGTTTGGAAAAATTGAACGCTGAACGCAAAACTCTTTTTTTGCGTTCAACGTTCAGCGTTCAAAAAAAGTCGCGTTCCGTTCAGTGTTCAGTTTATTGAACGTGCGTTCAGCTGAACGCCGTTCAATTTTGCGTTCCGTTCACAAGCCTGATATATATATATATATATCGCGAAAAATTGTCGTTCGACAAAAGTTGTCGTTCATCGTTATTTTAAATTGAATCGTTCATCGTTATTTAAATTGAACCGTTCGTCGTTACTCATTCCTTTGTCGTTCGTTATTCTGAAAGGAATTTTTCGGGCCATTCTGATGTTGTTTTTTTAAAATAAATTTTTCCAATGAAAATGAAAATATTTATCTTTTTTTTTGGCGCCAAAAATAACGACTTTGTAGTTCATCGTTCGCAAACGACCACAAATGAACGATAAATCAACAAGTCTGATATATATATATATTGTGGTGATTTAACTCGCCATCATTGAGTACATATCTTCTCCCTGCAAGTTAGAGGGATCAACATCCTTATTAATATCCTTTAATAGTGCAAATGTAGGTGCGCTCACACAAGAATTCCAAATTATTTAGTTTTTTAGTTACACATAAAAATAAACGAGTAATACAAGTTTTGAAATAATAATTTTTGGGGTATTTTCCATAAGAATAACTTTTTCAAAACTTTAAAATCTCGTTTATTTTTATGTGTATGTAGATAAAAACAAAAAATGGCTTGGAATCCTTGTGATCCTACCTACATTTTGCTCTAAATTATTCTAAAATAGCATTTATATTGAGGACACATAATTTGAAAACATACATAATAAAAAAAATATATCTCTAATAAAATTATTGAATATTAAGAGGCGATTTGGATGATACGAGAAAGGTCGTCGTTTTTAATTGTTCGCATTTTATATAATATGTTGTGAACTTTAGTAATGACGGTGTCACATTAGGCATTCTTTGTGAATGTCAGAAAGTCTTCCTAAGAAGTTTTGGTCTTGAGGTTTTCTAGTGAGATTTGGAGGGCTTGGTAAGTCTCTGTTAATGCAGGGCAGTTCCAAAGAAGAGGATCTGTGGTTTCCGGGTGTGTTTTACAAAAGAAACAGTTCTTTCGATTGTCTCTAAAAAACTTGTTTGCCACCTCCAGCGAACCGGTCAAAAGTCGATATTTGAACCATTTCTCTGAGGATGTAAGAAATCTATTATTCACAGCAGCGACACAATTGCTTATACTTCTTTGTATCCCACGTCTCTTTAAGTAGGCTTCAAAAGGTACTATTGTTGAGACTGTGGAAGCATTGTGTAAAATCTTTGTGGATAAAATGGAGATCTTGATCCTGAAGGGTAAAAATGGACGATTCACTCTAGAAAGCTTCCCGAAAACACTAGTAAAATACTTATGTGCAAGTCTGTTTAAAATTTCGATGAATGAATAACATTGCTTGCAATGTGAGCATTCAAAGTTTTTGGGATCGATACATTTAGGCAATTTAACAGAGGCATTTCCCAAGCTAAGTATGTTTCATATGTTTTGGTGCACTCGGTTGAGCTATTAAAAAATTATCTTATTCTTCCAGACAACGTAGAGATAGTGAGTGGGTAAAACTTTTGATAGGCCGTGATAGGGGGATTCGTTATAGTCGATTCCATTATTTTTTAAATATTGCTTAATATAACAAGACCAATAATGGCTGTTGTCCCATAGCTTTCGAATCCAAAAGCAATTTAAAGATTTCCATAAATTTTGGACGTCCAAGACTCCCAATCCTCCAAGTTGGAGTGGATTGTGAATTCGATGTTGGGATATATTTCTTATTTTGTGGAAGCCCAAGAGAGAAGTCTCCATAGTTAGAAGTTCTTCGGATGTTCCTTGGTGAAAAGGTGTAACACGGAGTAAATGAATTACACTCGGGACAATATAGGTATTCCAGGCTCTGACTTTATCCCACACGTTTAAGTTGAGGGAGTGGAAAAAAGAACACGATTTCTTCAGTGTTGACATCATGAGATCACGATTTAACCTAGAACTGTTAAATCCAATCCAAGGGCCAAGTATCTTAATATGATCAGACAAATTTAGTATTGGCTAGGCTTTTTCTACAATGCCTCCAAAAGGGCTGAGAAATTCAGTCTTTTCAACGTTTATTTTTAAGCCGGAAATAATAGAGAATTGATTTAAAATTTTAAATGTTCTGCCGATTGATCTTATGGTTTGAAGTGGATTACCCAGAATATGTCATGGTCATGTCATCTGCGTAGCACAAACATTTTTACACTTTTCTTGATGAACTAAATCCACGAATGTTCGGATCAGAATGAGTTCTTTGGAGCAGACCGTCAATGCATAAGACAAAACAGATTCCAGCCATGGGGTCTCCTTGGCGAACACTTCTATAATTATAAAAGTGTGCTATGTGGCTTCCATATTCTATCAGGGTTCTTGTTTTGGCAAAATTCTGTAAAATAATTAGATTTTTGAAAATAAACTCTTGCATTAAGGTTTCCTTTGTCCACAGAGTGTATTGGTATATAGTAAGCTTGGTGAATATTTCAAAGTTTATTTATTTAAAAATCTAAATATTTGGACTCCTAAAGCTATATTTTCTCAAAGTATATATAATGTCATGGAGTAGTTCAAATGAGTTTAGGACAACCACTCCCTAGACAATCAACCCCTGGGCTTTTATCCCTCGTGCCATTCACCCCCCCCCCCCCCCCCCGTTACTAATATTTTTTGATTCCTTGAAGTCCACTTATGAAGTTAACTATGTTTTCTTTACGACAAAATTGTATTATTGTTTGAAACTTATGGTCAAATATCGGTCATATAAAATATTTTTTATATTTGATTTATACTATTCAAGAAATTTCATTCCTTAAGTTTCTTACAATATAACTTTGCAAATTTATCCTTTGAAGTCAACGATGTTTTTTATGATCGTTTGTAACTACAAGGTCCTAGGAAATAATAAAGGAACTTATGATTCTTGTTATTAACAAAAGTGAAGTCACTGGTTAGCATGCTGTCACAGTTCTTTAGAATTAGAATCTGTATAAATCAAATGCGTCTTCGTGAAAAGTGATTATGTGCTAACCAGTGACGTCAATTTGTTAATAGCTAGAAAAAATAGTTAACTTCATAAGTGGACTTTAAGGGATAAAAAATATTAGCAACGGAGGGAGGGGGGGGGGGGTGAATGGCACGGGGAAAAAAAGCCCAGGGGTGATTATCGGGAGGTGCTATTCCGGTGGTGGTAATCCTGTTACGAGTTAAAATTTCATACATTAAAGACTAACACTTAAGATGGAATAAATTGTTATGGTATTGAAATACTCACTTCTCCAACAATAGAAAACGTAAATATTGCGTTTGACTTACTATTTTTAATTTAAAATCAACTAATTCATTCAAATTACAGATATAAATACAATAAAATGAGGCAATTTTAAGAAAAAAATATCGTATCGTCAAGTTAACCTGACTCGAACTTTTATGGCTAAGATAGAGTAAATAAAAATTAACCTTCCATGGTAGAAAATCCTTCCTAGGTACAATCTCCGACGAAAACGCCGCCCGACAAGAATACCCTCAGGCAAAAGAGCTCACACTACAAGCCTGGAAAATGCAAAAGCGTGCCCGTCGAGTACGCCTTACACGCATAAAAATATCCTTTGAAAAAAACCATTTATGTATCAATATAGAGGAAGGGAAATATTGAAGCTTCTAGGCGAATCAAATTATTAGATAGTATGTAAAAAAATAATATATGCTTAGGTTAAGTGTGGTGTTTTAATTTATTTTTAAAAGGCAAAAATATTGGCTTCTCTAATGAATCTTAGTTCTACAAAAATTCATTTACGTATATTAAAAAAGTCGTATGGAATACAACATAGTTGCTATGTGATCCTTTGTTAATGAAACATATTCATGATTTAAGTAAAGGACCTTTAATTTCTCGAAAATGGTTCACCACCCTCCCTCCCTAAGGAGACAAAATCGAAATGGGATCGACCCCGATACAAATACCGTTACTGCAAATTAATAGGGTGTGAGACCTATGTCATCCCGCTAGGTGTCTCTACTATGAAAGGTTTTAGAAAAAATAAACACCCTCTTTCTTTAAATAATAATTTATTAAATAGCAGAGCTGCGTCTACCGAATTTAATTCGGTATTTAGAACTGGAAGCGTTGTTACCTGGTGTGAAGAAGTTGAACTTTGCAAAATAAATAAACAACTCCGGAACAGAAAGAGCATTCCATATCGGACAATGACTAACAAAAGACAGTTAAGGAAATAATTTGTTTGCACTTGCCTTCCATTTCCTTCAAAATCCGAGCGCAAATATGATTTATATAAAAATTACATGTATTAAATTTTAAATAATCTCTAAAAAACTTATAACAAATTATTTACTTAATTGTCTTTTGTTATAAATTGTCCGATACTAAATGCATATGAAGAAGTCACGGAGCAGATACATAAATAAATTTTTCTTTCTTTCTATCTTCTCTTTCTTTCTTATCTACCGCACCGATCGATATTCGGTATTAGAATATAGAAGAAAACTAAAGTTTCAGTTAATGTATGTGTTTTTTTCTATGGCCAAAAGCTAATCAAGAAGACGTGGCTCGTCATAAGAAAGCAAATAAACGTCTGAGTTTTATGAATAATTTTCAAGGGGGTTAGGTTATTATCCCTCGCTTGTCTATGGAGGATCATTTAGTAATATTTTTGAACAATAAAGAGGATTTAATAATGGCCGATAAAGGAATTATGGTTAAGATCTTTTGGCAAATCAAAACGTTTAAGTTAATGCCTTCATCTTTCAAGTTCTACTGTTTAAAATGACTGAAAAAATACTTCTAAACGGATTCATGTCAAGGGCATCATGGACATGTACGATTATCCAAGGAGATCTCGATTTTAGTCGATGGAGGGATGGATTTACACATATATGTTGGTTCTATATAATTTAACTTTCGTAAAAATATAAATTAACAAATTAAATGTTGTGTTTTATTATAAAAGTTTCTGAACAGAATATTTTGTATCCATTTTATGATAATTGGTGCTTTTAGTAGAACTTTTAAACTGTTTATTTTGTAGTAATAAATAGATTTTTATGGCTTTTATTGTTAGAGCCACCAAGCGGATCATATAGAAGCTCCTTGTGTACTCTCCCCATTGTTTAGTTTATCTTCCGTGCTCTCTTTTTATCATATAGATGTCGCACTGTCTATTTTTATCGGTTAATCGCAATTGCAGATTGATGAAAAACTTTTTGGAAAGAAGTTCTGATTTTTTTAAATATTACTCTCAGAAAATATATAACTTTTTCCTTCTTCCAAAATCAATTACCTTCTCTTTAGTCAAAAGACGTTACATTTGTTTGTCTTCTCCACCAAAGAAGAGATATGAATCATATCATATGATTGGTCGTGGGAGATGTTTATTATTACTTTTAAATGAAGGCATGTTTAGTTACAATTTGAAGAAAAAATATATATTTAGTCAAACAAGAAACTATTCACATTCCGTAGGCATAAAAGAAGAAAAACTAAGATTTAAGTCCAGCACATTCTCGACATCTCCAATCGAGCCCTTCCTCCGATCTCGATGCTTCCTCGAACTCTTCCTCACTAATTTCTTTAATACATGAAAAATGAAACCACAATTCACATATCGTGCAACTAAGAGTCCACTGCCTCAGTCCCAAGTGTTCATCACAGGACCCACAGGGCCTAAAGCGATCCGAGCCCCTCGGAGGAGATGGTACTTCCACAAAAATCCCCCAGGCCTGAGACTTTTTATTTGCAAGGTCCTGAAGCTCCTCTTCACTCAGTCCTTGAGCCTCTCGAAGATGAACAAACCAGGCGTCACGATACCAAGGCGGTGCACGGGCCAAGTCGTAGTTGTAGGACACCGTTATTTCCTCTCCGATCCGAATACTTTTTTGGGATATGAGGCTCATGATATGTCCAAAGCGGGGATGAACGATTTCTTCGAAGAAAGAGTTGGGGCGGAATGAATGGCAGCATTTGTGGCCAAGAGAGGCACAGTACTTGCTCAGAGATGCGTTCCCCGCTGGAATGTCTAGTGACATGTCCCTCTTAAGCGCTATTCGGTACTCTGTTGTCTGTAAGGACCATTGACCCCTATGTGCCGTGGCCTCACGAATCTTTACACCGTTGAATAACGCCAGGAGAGTCAAAGGTCCAACGCTCCGCCTTGCAAAAAGACCATCTCCCGCAAAAGGGATTGTGGACTGTGATACTTTAACAGTGAGGGTTTCGTAGGGATCGCGGAGTAAAGGATTTTTGGAAATAACAATGGATGAAGCAGGATCATGTATTATCCTTTGAAGACCCTCCATAGGGGTCACGACCGGAATGATAAGTTCTTCCTCAGCTCTTATCGACGTCACTTTACCATAAGTGCCGTGTCCCAGAAGCTGCCCAGAGGAACTATATTCTCCTACAATGGCTGTAGTCAAATCGGGATAGAGGTAAACGGACTGATGCTGACCATAAAAGCAGTACGTGTTTCCTTTCAATTTTAGCCACAGGATTTTATCCTTTTTCAGCGTTGGTTTCCTCTCTGGGATAACTATGGTCTCGCATTTGCCAAAGGAATTAAATTGACCATTTATGAACTCTCTAAAAAAACCACTTGTGTGTCCATCCTGATCGTAGACATATTCCGTAACGTTTTTCCCCTTTGTTGTTTTACGGAACTTGAGGGGATTAATTCGGCTTGCAGTGAGTGTCTTTAAGAATTTTGTTTCTTCAGAATTGTTCAGGTTACGAATCCATTTAAGTAGGCGATCATCGGTGAACTCAAACTCTTCATAGTACTCTGTTTCTTCTTCGTTTTCGGAGGAATAGTAGTCGGATTCTGAGGAATCCTCATCACTTGCCCAAATGGAGGTATTCCATCTTTCCAACAGAGATGCTGGGATGCGAGGAAAGGCTTGCCCCCTCTGGGGTGATTTTGCCCTTTCTCCTTCATTCTCGGAATAGTATTCCCAATCCTCTTCATCTATCCCAGAGTCATCCACAATTTCAAAATGAACCTGTGAGGAAATTGAGTCAAAGGAAATCACCTCCTCTTGCGAGGAATGCGTTTCATAAATGGCCTTTGCACCCAGATCATTCGATACTTTCTTCTGATGTATACAAAAGAATACTTGTGTCAGCTGGTACAATATGGTTAGCAGATAGGAGTCTTCTTTCTTGATGAGGGCGTTGGATAGTTGAAAGAGTCCATTGAATGTTTGTAAGCTTTCCCATGATGTATGAACTAAAATACGTAGATAGTCTTTGGGCTCCGCCATTTTTATTTCTGCACTAACAGAATTCTTGGTGCTGTGACTATATTGTTCATTCGACTCCCAGGAAATGGGAGGATCTTGTACACAATGTGCATTATGGAATGAAAGGACTTCTCTTCGTTTAGGATCCACCTCACTGATGGGTAATTTGAAGGGGCAAATGTCATTTGGGGCTCTTTTGTACACAGTGTCCCGAATAAAAGAATGCCTTTCAAAGTTGAGATTCAAATGCGGCGTTCTTTGTACGCGTTGGGCGGGAAGATTTGAACTTGGTGACCGTGTTGGGTGTCTAAAAGAAGCTGAGCTTAAAAACCGGCTGGGAGGAGGATCATATAAATGACCGTTTTCCCTTCTTCGCTTGTCAATGTCGATGAGAGCTTTAGTTGCAGTGTCCAGCTCTTCCTTCAAATTCTGCATGCGGGCCTTGCATTTCTTTCGTTTATCAATGAGAGCCTTCCAGTTATTATCTGATAAAGGATCCCGGTTTCTTCCCTGGATCGACGTCTCTCTGTGGTTCTTTAAGTGGAAAAAGGTAAAGACTTGGCTCACTTTTTGGAATTTTAATAAGGTTTTTAATGTCAGAATAGTCGAGATATTTTAGAAATATAATTGATTACTACGAATAATGTATATGGTTCAATGATATATATATATATATATATACAGTTATAGTATATTGAAGCCTCAACTATGACATACTGGGATTCCAAACAAAGCGTTTATCAGCCATCGGGTTCTAAATTTCATGATTATTGTATATTGAAAACGTTCTACAGTAACATATATAAATAAGTATATTGAGTTTAAATAAATAAACAAATGGGCGTACGTTATTATTGATTATATTGATGTTAGGCAGAAAAAACCAGCCATTAATCATAAATTTAAATGTGAGCGGTTTTGTAAACAAACATTTTCTTTCGATGTATCAATATTTAAACCATTTTAAGAGTGGGAAAATATTTTAAAAATCCCCCTTAAAAATATAATACTGATTTATATTTAACAAAAAAATTCGGCACTTTAACTACAATATTACAAAGACTCTATAGATGATTTTCCATCTATGGATATAGTTTGTAAACTAAAGTTTCTTGTAGAAAGAGATCTTGATTTTGTTGAACGAACATATATTCATATAGAATAGTTCCAAATTTAAAATATAATATTTTTATTTGTTAAATTTATTATACGCTTATATATTTATTATATCCACTTAGGAATAATCAAAATAAAATTCTGCACAATTGATATTGCTTTATGATACATCTATTTATGTTATGGAATTGGTCTACTTATTAGTTGGCATTGTGTATTTTTAGTATTATTAAGTTTGCCAAACTGGATTTCCATTCTAGAACATGATTACTTTAAAAAATGGAGCGCAAATAAAGTGAAAAGGTATTGGCATTATGGAATACGGCATGACGTAACTCGTGCCCTTTGAAGTGTGAACATCAGTTCAGGGATAAAAATTAAAAGAGTCTCCCTCAGTCACGTATGCAAATCTCTTAAATGTACTCATCATATGTATTGCTTATTATCAATAATCAAATAAAGCAACTCCTCCAATTCAGGGAAATGATAAATGTTTAATTTATTGCATCATATTTAAAAATAAATAATATCTTTGACGATAACGTCCACAGAAATTACTTTGCCAAATAAAAAAGTTGTATATTTGTGAGTTTGCGAGGCTCAACATAAAAGTATATAACTTTTAAGCATTTGGTTTTTGGATATTCATGATTACAGGGATCTAGAATGGGGTTAAAGAGTCTAAGAAGGCCAGTCGATTCGCTTAAGTATCATGTTTTTTGCTTTCTTGTGGCTTATTTTATTAGCAATGTAGACTAGGGAATGTTATCGCGGAGTTTGCATACAATGACAGCTTCTTTTTTCAAGCCCTCAGGACATTTTCATTATGAGTAAGTAATTTCTTTGGCAAACGGATTGACTTATTTTAAATTGTACATATATTGAAGAACATCTACAAGGATAAAAATAATTTACATTTTAAACAAACCTCCACCATAAATAAATAGATGCTTTCTCATCTTATTTTATGTTTTTCTCACTACATAACTGATGAAATCAGTAAATATAATCAATTCACTTCCATTTTACTGTTTTATTTGAAGAACATCTACAAGGATAAAATAATTTACATTTTAAACAACCTCCACCATAAATAAATAGATGCTTTCTCATCTTATTTTTATGTTTTTTCACTACATGACTGATGAAATCAGTAAATATAATCAATTCACTTCCATTTTACTGTTTCATTTATGAAGAAACTAATACGATAAAATCTCTCTGCAGGACTACCAACTAAATCAAGTATATGTCAAAGAATCCTTATGTGAGTGAGCCAAGTGTTTACCTTTTAGGAACTAAGCTGTGCTGTCGGGAAATTGACTCCAAATATCGGGAGGGAGTGCCCGAATAGCTCATAGTGGCCAATATTGTATAATATCAACAAGAATATATCTGGGGAAGGTGGTGAGGAGATCCTTGCCTTACCTAAAACAAAACAAAAATATATACATATTATAAGCTAAGTATTCCTTCCAATCCTTTAAAGGATGCTTGAAAAAATTCCAAATTAAATTTTGAGGTTTATTCACCTTGTAAAATATTATCCAGAGAAGAACCCATTCTGTAAATCTTTGTAACTTCGGTAGTCTCAGAAAGGTCTTATTTTAAACTGTTTACTTTTGACAGTCAAATTGGATCATGTCCAAGTACAAATATAATATACATATATATGAGTAGGAAAGTAAACAAACAAACAAACGGTAAATAATGAAATTTGATTAATTCATTAAAAAATCCACTAAGAGAACAAATTACTTAATACAATATTTTAAAACATCCTTGGATTTAAAAGTTATGTTGGCTTTGGCTTAAAAAAAAGAAGAATATTTGTATATACTCTAAAGATTAAAGTGATTTATTACATATAAGGAATAAATAAGAAACCGGTCACGTGAACAATTCTTTTTGTCTTTTGTTCCCTGTGAAATCAAAATACCTTCAGGCATAACAAGGAATATAATCTCATAATATAAATCTATTTTATTTGACGTTAGATGATAAATAGGCAGAGCTGAGATTCGGTAGAAAAATCTATCGCCGATTCGGTAGATTTTATTATATATTTACCGAATATCAATCAATAAGAAAGAAAGAGAAATTAATTATGTATCTGCTCTGTGACTTCTTCATCTGCATTTAGTATCGGACAATTTATAATAAAAGACAATTGAGTACATAATTTGTTAAAACTTTTTTATAGATTATTTGAAATTTAATACATGTTATTCTTATATAAATCATATATGCACTCGGATTTTGAAGGAAATGGAAGGCAAGTGCAAATAAATCATTTTCTTAACTGTCTTTTGCTATTGGTTGTCCGATATTATATACGCTTTCAGCTCCAGAGTTGTTTATTTATTTTGCAAAGTTCAACTTCTTCACAGCAGGTAACAACGCTTCCAGTTCTGAATACCGATTTACATACAGTAGTC
Source organism: Caligus rogercresseyi (assembly GCA_013387185.1). Lineage (NCBI taxonomy): Eukaryota > Metazoa > Arthropoda > Copepoda > Siphonostomatoida > Caligidae > Caligus > Caligus rogercresseyi. The sequence continues at coordinate 15,978,493 of CP045901.1, forward strand.
GCAGCTCTGTACATAGGTTATTGCGTTCGTTTTTCTAAAGATTCCCCTTCAAAAGGAACTCAGTGACTCCACATTCCATATTCTTGTTCCTTTATATAAGCATATACTGATTTATATCAAACAATATTTTATCATTTCTCAATATAATTTTGTATAACATATATTTTTATGCTTGTCCAAGATATTTATTAAGTAATTATTAATCAAGTTAAGAAAGAAATACATTTAAATAATTATAAATCTTGAATAACCCCTTCATTTTAGTAATAAAGCTTTGTATTCAAAATGTATTTCAACATATTAATAACAAAATATTAACCAATTTTTATTTAAAATATATGGAAAATGTCTTAATTTTGGACTTTCATGTGACATATCATGCTAGATGTACATAGCTTTATTTCTCTGAAGAATAAAGATAATGAAATACTATATTTTTCTATTTTCCCTGCGGCCATCACTCAAAACCTCAAACGACTTTTAAAATACTATAATAAGCACAAAATGAAAAAGTACTTTTAAATCTTTTTTCCCAAAAAAAAATATGAAGACGGTGTTGTCTTGTATGTGAGATCTGAATGGCTCTGTGATTCATTATGACAGTCATATGCATGCAATATATTCACCAATGTGTTTCCTTGAATGCTATACATGTATTTGGGTCCTTTAAGGCGCAGACCGGATGGTATACATTCAAAATTATAACAACACACGATCAATAAAACAAGAATAGTTTTTTATTATCATCCAAACATCTCCGGACACCTGATAGTACAAATATAAACAATAGGCACACATAGGTGCCTGAGGTGTTTTGTTAATATTTACAGATGGTACACACAATTTTCTTTTCAAGTTTTATATTCTTAAATTTACAAGTGACACATGTGATTTAAGGGCATTCAAATAAATCATTGCATCTTCAACTAGACCTTAATTATGTTATGTTAGGGCAGTGGTTCCCAAAGTGGGGGGCGTGGGAAAAACGAATGAACGAAAATATAAATACCGTAGACTAAATAACACTGCTAGAAAATGGACAAAAAAAAGTTGAGGCTTGTATTAATTACAATGTGTTAAATAAAACTGCAATGGACTCAAAGAACAAAATGTGTGTATGTTCTTTTTTGGGGGGGAGGGGGGGGGGCGCAAAAATTTATTATGTACCAAAGGGGGGCCCAGCAGAAAAAGTTTGGGAACCACTGTATTAGGGTATGATATTAGTAGAATTTATACTTTTTCTATTGGGTTCTCGACGAATGTAATTCGTTTTGGACAAAAAGTTCCTTGAATAGTTGAACATTATTAAGAAATGTTTTCTCAACATCTTTGTGTGATATTTGAGACCTTTATTTATTCATAATTTATTAGAGGTCTCGATCCATTGCATACATAATTGAATACTTAAAAAGGAGTATTTAATAATACCATTTGCATTTTATGTGTAAAGTAATTAACGATTTCTTATTTTTATCCCCAAAGGAATTGTATTTATCAAGGGAGTAATACTTGTCTCCATAAAAATAACGGGGTTAGGATAGGTTGAAAGAACTACCATAGAAACATAATACTTCAGGGACTTTGAACCAGAAAAAAACAAATGGAGCGAGATAGCTCAGAGTGTTAAGGCGTGTTCAACTCTCAATGTTGAGGGATCAGGTTCGACTCCCGAGAGGGGAAGGTGCATTTGGGTCAACCTTATGGATAAGATCCTAGTTTCGATAGACTCATTATATTACTATAATGCATATTTATATCTACAATGATACTGTCATTCTATCGAACCAAATTGGCAAAAACCAACAACATTCTAAGGCCTTGTCTGAAATAAATAAAATAGAATTCAAATACAAAACGTAAATAACAAAACCATTTATTTATTGGGAGTAACGTTTCAAAAATAAAAGGTCTGAATTATATATATATATATATATATATATTATGGAGACCTTTTATTATAAATAAATAAATATATATATATATATGTATATAACTTTTTATTTTCTATATGATTTACGATTGAAATGGTTAATGTTATAACAAAAACATATTTCGTCTTAATATCGTTTTTATTGAACCGATAGAATATATTTGTTATATAGCATACAAACAATGAATGTGGTTGTTTTCAACGTTGATGAATTAGATCCCATGAAGTTTTGCATTCAGCACTTTTGTCAAACAAAAAACTCTCATCTTTTTTACCAGATGATTTCAAATGCTCTCTATCGATTCTAATATACACCAGATATGATATGTCTAAGTAGAAACATTTCCAAACACGTAGGACTCTTTAAAAAAAAACTTCAAATACGAAAAGAGACCCCCAATTAAGCCATCTTTTCCCCTATCGACTAAACGGATTAAGTATTTATTTATTATATGGGCACATAAGAATTTTTTATTTAATATCCTAATAAATTCGACGTTCCCTCTAAAACTTTGATCCTTGGTAGAGTAATTGGTCTTCACATTAATATTTTAAGGGGCGCAAAGAGGATGATATGTTTTTTAAAAATAAAATATGTTCTTAAATAAAGTTTTAAGAAAAGTGATTTTAAGAAGTAGTATAAAAACTCGTACATGGTTTCAAACTCAATTCTAAAAACTATGATTAGACTTTGAAATAATTTTGTTATTTCAAGAGCGAAGATTGGGGCATCAATGGTTTAATACTATGGTTTGACACTTTGAAGTGAGTTATCTTGTAATCAATCAAACTTTTAGAGTATAGGCTTTAAAAATATATGTTATTGTACGTTTTTCATATATTAAATCTATAGACTCGTGTTTTTACGATAAAACTTTGAAGTTGACACTTAATAAGCAAATAAGATGAAGACATATTGAGATAGGAAGGAATTCCTCAGGATTTTAAGATGCTTCTGAATTTGCTTTTCAACAATTTTGACATATATTTTAAATCTGAAGACATTATTTGAGCAAATTGTCAGGTGATAATGTGTATTTATCGTGTATAGTTCAATGAATATATATTTTACGAGTATTGATTTTTGTAAAAAAATAATACTCATTGAACTGTTATTAGATATCCGTTTGCAAAATAACTCACAATATTAGCCTTCCATTCATTTATTTCTATTAATTCAATATAGATACATCTGAAAACCAATTGCGTTAACAACATATGTTACATATATAAACATCAAAATGCAATATTAAAGCTTGATGAAGATCAACTCTTTCTATATAACGAAAAACTATGAATATTCACAACAAAAATTGGAAAATTGCATTAGACACCGACTAATAACACTGGGGAACAGTGAAAAGTTTCTTGGGATATATCAACTGATTTCAATACTTAATGGGTCTTTGATAACTAAATAAAAACTCGTTTTGCTCAATCAGGTCAGATTTTTTTGAAATTTTGATTTTTGGTTTCAATTTTGGTTTATGGAACAAAAATCACAACTTTTTATTTATCGAGCTACAAAAAATGGTATGGGTGCTTTTGGAAATGGCATGTTCATATTAGTGGGAATAGTTTTGGGTAAATAAAAATGATCAGAGATGTTTAAAAAAGCCAAAAAACATTTTGGCTGATTTTGGGCGATTTTTATAACTTTTGTTATAGAGCTACAAAATTAGTATGTATAGTTTTGGAAATGGCAGTGGCGCTGGAGATAGATTTTGAGAGGATAAATTAAAGATAAATCAACAAAGCAAACTAAAACAGTTTTAGCAAAATTACATCTAATCTTTTAAACTGTGTCTCCTAAAGAATGATAAAAGAGTGCCTCATCACCAGGGCTGTAGGAATCTGGTAAATAAACTTTCTGGGCATAAACGACCTTTTAACGCATATAACGCATATTTGGCCTTTTCCGCATATTTATCGTATATTTTGAACAAATTTGAGGATATATATATATATATATCAGGAAACGACCGGGTACCCAGCCGGTCCGGGTCCGGCTGTTTTTGAACGGCCCGGGCGATCATTTCAAGGGGATTGGACACTTCATAGAATCTCTCAATGACGACAGCTTGGCAATCGTCAAAGCCAAGAAACTGTTCAAGGACCCAAAACTACCGGGTTAGCTGGCATTCATCAAGGACAACTTTACTCAACTGGTACGCGCCATTTCAAGGCTGCAAGAGCGCCTTCCACTGATGGAGAGCATTGGAATCCTTGAGATGGTACAGATGCAGCTGACCGTTGAGTCCTTTGCCAGCAAGCTGAACAGTGTCCTTGAGAAGAATCCGGACTTCGAAAAAATTAAATTATACTCCAGAATTCTGAAAAGAGAGACATTGGAGCTCAAAGATGAATTGCCGTTGCTCTTCTCGTGCGCTCCAATTACCTCTGTGGACTGCAAAAGGGTCTTCTCCAAACTAAAGTCTCTTTTGTCTGACCAGCGAACCATGTCTTTGACAGAGAGACATGTAAAAGATATGCTCATTCTCAGTGGAACAATGATTACATGACATAATTTACATTAATTTAGAATATACATTATTTGTCCACATATAAAAGCTTTTTTTTTTTGCTTATTTAACCTTTTTTGCATATTTTTCGCATATTTAGTCATTTTTTCCCGCATATTTCTGGGCATATAAGGCATTGTTTTTGTTCCAAATTCCAACAGCCCTGCTCATCACATTGTGAGTGTTAGTTGCATTATACAACTTAGAGAATAGTATAAAAGCAAGAAGAATAACATAAGTTTTGGTTTACCTATGGTTGGAGAGAACCAAAAAACCCACTCTGGTGATTGCTATTTTTGCGCAATGAACCTTATAGCTATAAATATATAAACACAGAAAGAGTTTAAAGTATCCAAATTGGATTCTGCTATCAGACTAGTGACCCACAGTGAAGATGTTCTAGTTCCAGTGTTTGAGTCACTTCCAGATGTTACAGACGATGAGAGTGCGACTGAGCAGTTGCAATGTGATAGTTCACACAATCATGATGATATTGACTTTGAAGGCACAACATCACAGCCAAAACAGCTCAACCAGGGTGAATTAAATGACCTTGTGAGAGACTTAAACTTGCCCAAAAGACCTGCAGAACTTTTGTCCTCTAGATTAGGTGAGAAGAATCTGCTTCAAAGGGGCACAGCAATATCTTGTACAGAATAAGAGATTCAGAATTTGTTCATTTCTCTCTTCGAAAGATGGACTTGTTTACTGTAATGACACTCCTGGTCTTCTAGATGAGTTAGGTATAAGTAACTATTTTTCACTGTCAGTTCTAAATACAGTCTCAAAGTTGTTTTGCTTCATAATGGAAATAAATATGGATCCATTCCAGTTGTCCATGTTACCAAACTAAAAGAAACATATGAAAAGGTCAAATTTTTTCTTCTCAAAATTAATTATCACATTCATGGCACACACAATGGCCAACTTTTATTTTTTGGACAACAGGGTGGTTTTGCCAATTTCCCTTGCTTTCTCTGTCACTGGAATAGTAGGGCAAGGGAGGAACACTGGGTGAGCTAGGAGTGGTCAGAGAGGACTCGTATGACTGTGGGAGAGAAAAATGTTATTGCTGACTCTCTGGTGGACAGATCAAAGATAATTTTCCCTCCTCTTCACATTAAGCTTGGATTAATGAAACAATTTGTTAAAGCCCTGGACAAAGATGGAGAACTGTTTTAAATACACTTGTGATGCTTTCCCTGGACTGAGTATTGAAAAAAAGACTGGAGTTTTGATGTTCTTCAGATTAAAAAGCTAATGAAAGATGATATGTTTGTTTCTAGTATGAACAAGGTTGTGTGAAATGCTTGGAGTTCCTTTGTCTTGATTGTGGAGAATTTTTATGGAAACAACAAGTCAAGCAATTATGTGGAGCTTGTAAACAGTATGCTTGTGAGCTGCTAAATGCATAATGAGCATCAAACTTAATTTCCTTTTTTGTCACCAGAAGAAATTTTCTGAAAATCTTGTCAGTGTTAGTAATGAGCAGGGTGAGAGGTTTCACCAGGACATGAGGGATATGGAGAAGAGACCATATGATGGCTGACTACTGCTGGAGATAAGCTCGTGACTATCCTTATTTGCAGCACAAGAGTAGATCTTAAAAGATAAGTTTTATACCTGCCAGTAATTAGTATTCCATGCATTTTCAATTTTAAAAGTTTTTTTTGGTATAATAAGAAATAAAAAGCTGAAAATCATTTTTGTTTTACTTTAGTAGTTGTAATAGACATTATTTGTATACTGAAAAATATACAAAATTTAGACATTTTACACAATTAAATTTCATTTTTTAGCCAAACTCAAAATTAGTCTCCGCTCCCACTAATATGACCATACCATTTCGAAAAACTTCTATACCATTTTTAGCTCAATAAACAAAAAAGTTGTGATTTTGTATAAAAAGTCAAAAATTGAAAACAAAAAAAATCAAAATTTCAAAAAAATATGACCTGATTTAGCAAAATGATTTTTATTTAGTTATCGGGGGCCATTAGCTATTCAAATCAGTTGAACTACCCTCAGAAACTTTTACTTTTTTAAAATTTGTTCCCCTGTGTAATGAAACGACTGGTTGTATTATATTAACCCCTGTGTCTTCTTACTATTTTTGTCAGATATACGGGTCAAAATTGACCCACCTCTACATCAGCTTTAAAATAAAGCACTTTTTTACCCAAAAATATTTTTGAACGAAAAAAGCAACTTGTTATCCATTGCAAAGAACATAAAAGGCTGCGTTTTACTCTTTTAACTATGCAAGGTCCGTTAGAGGATTGGAAACTACTCCCAAGACCTGTAGACAGGAGGAAAAAATGTGTATACAGAAATGCATACGTCTTTGTTTGAGTCTGCATAAGACCGCTATCATTGTATACGTTAAACATGTTACGTTGAAAGTAATTATCATGGGTGAGTCTTTATATGAAATTTATAACAAAGTATTTTTTTAAACTTTTTATATTGGAAAAGTCATCGAATCTCAATGTTAAAAAATAATTCATTTAATGGGGTTTCCCTGCCTTTGAAAGGTCAAACAGGGTCAAATATGACACTAAATCCACGTAGGGGCTACGGACACATATCCTTTCGCTATGATTCCGAATCTTTCATTTGCTTTCATATTATGAGTGTTTTGCTGCTATATTCATAGCCTGATCCTTGCATGTAAGTTCATGTTACAAGATCATGTTCTTAGCTGGCTTGCCATATGATGTTGTTATGAGTGTTGTTGATTACATATGAGAATACGTCGTCCAAGCCATGGACATTAAGTGTTGTTACCCCATGCAAATAACGTGTCTTCTACATGATACTCTTAGTACGGTCAGGGTGTATGTATATATTTTTCCTTACTCAATAAGTGTCCTTGACTACTTTAAAGGTACATGGAAGGCAATTGAGAGTGTCAAATGCTTTTTTGCTGTTGTTGTTATTGTATATTTAAGAGTTGGGGGGAAATTTGGCAATTGAGACAGAGAGTATTGGGGGTGTCATGGAAACAAATTAGGAAGGAGATTAGAGGATTTATTGAATTGGGATTATCCTATGATGTATGAGTTCCTTAATGACATAAACTATATAGTTCAAGTAATGTACAGCTCTTAAAGATATGTTTATTGAGGAAAATAATAAGAGGAGGAGCTTTTGCCATAGTATACATCTAATTATCCACATAGGACTAATCCGATCTAATGTCCAAAATGATGAATGTTGCAATATATATACGAATATTGAGACAAACATATGTTGAGGGCCATTGTAATATTGCTTATATTGATTATATTACTGATGTACACCATATAATATATTCACAACAAGAAAAAGTTAAAGGTACAAGAAATGAGGAATATGTGAAAAAATACGTAAAGGAACATTGTGGCACCAGTCTTCTATACACTTGTCCTATTATTATTATATATTATATATATATATATATATTAATTGTCTATTAGTTTTTATATCAGAGCATATCTTATATATGATCTGGTGTATTTTTTAGAGTCAATAAATATTGTATCCATTCCCCCATATTACATTTAATATTTTCGTCTTGTTACTCCCAGCTGATAAGTTATTTTCATTACTAAAAATAAGAAACTATTACTCATACACAAGTAAGTCAAAAACACAAAGGGGTTTTCCGAAACTAACAATATCGGCAGGAGTTTTCTAGTCTTTTTAGTTTCCCGAGATTTGAGAAACGGATATCCTTTTGTACATTGATTCTGGTATAATAAAAAATCAATACAAATTGACAGAGAGATGGAAAAAATGTATAATCAGCAAAAACGGTGATAACTTTGAGGAATAAATATATCATCAGTAAAAGAAATAAATGTGTTTTGTCACAAGACATATCGATTCATATGCAAACAACTGGTGTTCCATCACCAAAATTAAGGATGATAAAAGATTCATCTCTCAGCTCTAAATTTCTGCGAGATGCATGTTCTTTAACACACTAAGTAAAGACTGTGGACAACTATTTTATTAATTTGTTCATGCTTGTGCCAATCGTTCAGTTTTATATGTAACATTTCTATTTCTATAAAGTCTTTTTTTAAATAGACCAGAGAAGATATATATATATATACAAGTCCTGCGAGGTGTAAATTTTATTTTAATAGCGCAGATATATTCAATTTAATGAAGTATCAAGCACGAAAAAACCCTCTTAGAGCTATGGTCATGTCCAATTGTTTTTTGAATTTAGTGACAATTAAAATGAGTAATTGATTCAGTGTCTGACTCTGATCAACATCTGGCTGTCCAATCCAAAGAAAACAAATATAAGATTTGAATCATGTCAGCTGCCACCTCTTAAAATAGCTATTAAAAGCCCTAGCTACAAATGAACGACATAATTATTCACTGGTGATGGACTGACATAAATGCAAAAATTTCCATTACAACGGCAGAGTTTGAAGTAAGCTATATAGTATTTAATTGAATTATAAAATATAGCTCTATTCCAAGTTTAACAAACACTTTAGTGAGATTGACAGCAGATCGCATCAAGGACGCATTTGGAGAAATACTCCGAGTAGACGAAGGGCTCATTCTTACCTCACCAGTACATCAGTTCCAGGTGGAAGAAGTCGGCTGTAAGATGTTATATATGCAGCACGCACCAAAAACGGAAATTCATTTGGGCCTAGACAAACTTTTGAACTGGACTTTAAATATGCAATTGGGATTGGAGAAGGATGGGAATGAAAATGCCATTCATAGCAGTGGAACCCCTGCTCATGGATTGCTAGTAAGTCTCGGATTCCTCAGCGTCCAATCCACTCTAACCTCTGCAACGAATGAATCCGTCATAACAATATTTTCTCTTTTTTATGTCATTTTAATTATTTTCCGAATTTGATTTGCCCATGACTCTTTTAACCTATTATTTAGGATGAGTGAAATTTTTTATAAATTAAAATATTTATTATTAGTATTTTTAAAAAGAAAACGAAAACAAATAAAAAATTTGTTATATTTAATATTTATTTATTTATTGCTTGTGTTCTTATTCTCCTTTCTGTATTTTTAAATTTTTTCTTTGGTCGAATCTAATAAAATTCGCTGAAAATAATATTCATTAGGAATATAAAATATGTTATACTCCAAAATAAAAGTCTATCGTCAAAAATTTAAATCCATTAAGAATTTAATGGTTTCATATCCCAATCGCCTTCAGACTGGCTCATTTCAACATCCTCATCATATGTGGAAGCCTTTGAGATTGAGCATTTGATTTCTGCGGTTCAGAGGATCCTTTATACCTCGAGAGTAAACGGAGTTTGGATTCCCTTTGGTTCTTCATCGTGTAGTCTCAAGAAACATAGAAGTCTTACGCTCGGTATCAAACGTCAACTCTTTCAATTAAAATGCACGGACATCCTCAGCGATGTCCCAATCTCCCCAACGATGGTACTGAGTTTGAGGGAGGAGTTGATGGAGCTTCACACCTCTTAATTTTGCCCTGGACTCCTCCTTAGTGTATTTGTTTTTATTATTACAACCCATAGACATATAAAGATATAGAGAGCTGATTCCCTTCAATAGCAGAGAAACAATGTTCAGCTGTATTCTGTGTGTTCAAAATAAACAAAGTAATTGGTACTACGTCAACGTAAGCTGATCATAGAGATAGATTCTATCTCTATGATCAGCTTACGATGACGTAGTACATATCACTTTGTTTATATTGAGCACAAAAATACAGATGAAGGGAATAAGCTCTTATATCTTTTTATCGCTATATTACAGCCTCATTTTATGATTATTCTTAAATCCTTTTTTATATTTACCTGTTTTCATATTTTAATCACTACGATTAGGTACATTATTTTTATTGCATACTATTTGTAATGTGAATTTTAATGAAATGCATTAAAGAAAAAAAAGAATTTAATGGTTATAGGGGAAGGCCACAACTGCCGCGGGTTACTTTTCTAGTATTTTATATTTTAAATGTCCATTTTCAATATAAATCATCCACGAAACTCTTAGGTATGTAGCTTCTGACAATTCAAGGCAAAAATTATTTGATGTCCTTAAGGTTTATGATTCAATAGCTACTGGACAATCTAATTACAACAACAACAAATTCTCCTCTCTCCCCCCCCCCCCCCCCCCCCCCCCTCCCATGTTTTTCATCTCAAGGACAGACTAATTACTCATTAGAAACTCTTTTAAGGTCAGAGACAACAACAAAAGCAAAAAAGAAACGCTTGACAGAGCAAACTTCAAAAACGAATGTCCCCAAGCCATAATTGATTTATTTGTTCAAGGAGATTGCTTCTTTATGTCATAAAAAGTGTTAGTTTTGAAGTGTTAATGATTGCAAGCTGTTGCTATTACTGCTTTCCTTTGAAAGTCCATTGAACCTAGAATCTTTTTAATGTGGTTGATCAAAATTGTCTTTCAGGAGTCAAACCACCACACTAAATATTAGGAGTCGAGCATGTTTTCCCTACGCTATCGTACTCCATTAAAGCCTTTGATTTATGTATCTATATATGTAATAAGCGGGGAGCGTCCGTGTTTCCGTCCGGACTGAAATCTCTTAACTACTGGACCGTTTTAGATGAAATTGGCACACAGATGCATCTTGACACTGTGATGGTTCTGGGCTAAGTTAGATTCTGATCAGACCAGATTTGTGTCTGTGAAAGGGTTTTGCGGTTTGCATGGATTTTTGAGGGTTAGGAGGCTCGGGATGTAATTAGACGTTTTGTGGGCTTTGGCCGTAGGCATCTTTTGATATAAACAAAACTAAGGCCTAGCGGCCTTGGAAAGGCCTGAAAAAAGGCTTGGAAAACTTTGGTTGTCCATAGTTCGTAAGTGAGATGTTTTAGAGACAGAACGCAAACAAAAGTTATCTGCATCTCTGCCCAAAGACCTGGATCCGGAAAAAATTCCGGATCCAGACACTCCCGGACCCTTAACTTTTGATTATTTCCCATTTCGAAAAAAAAGCTACTCTGAAAGTACATCAAGAATAGGGTTTACAATCGGGTCCAAAAGAAATTTCCCGGAAAACCGGACCGGCCTGTCGGGAAATTCAAGAAAACCTCTGGGGCGACTTTTAAAACGAAAAAAGTTCAAAACAAAACATACGAAATGAAGGCCTTGCAAAATAAGCCTAGGTTGGTTAAGTCAATGTCCGGCCTCCGGGACATATTTGGGCCGGGATCCAGATTTTTTTAAAGTTGCAGTTTTTCGCAATTTATTTTTGCACCATCATATTCAGCTTCCAAAAGGGAGCAACTTTAATATATTCAGTATCCGAATCTGAGGTCGTTAAGACCCTCAAATCCGGGATTGAATATTAGGTCCTATTTCATGGACGAAGCGGAATATTTTTGAAATCCTAATTTTGGGGGGCCTTCTATGGGTTGTCTGTTGAAATGATCGCATCAAGTTATAAAATAGTATCTATAGAGTGTGACATTTCTAATCAGTTCGTGTCGGATAAAAAAATTATTTTAGTTATTAACTTTTTGAGTTTTGGCATAAAAACTGGGAAATGGAAAAGTGTTTTTTTCTCCACTCCTGGGTAACTCACAGATTTCAACTTGAGTTCATAAGAAGGAACTTAAAGAGCCGACAACAAACTATAAAATAAATCATTCTTAAGTGTTTCATATTTTTTCAGAAAACCCAAAATCTGATTTTTTCAAAAAAACTTTAAATTTGTTAATATAAATGTTCCTAATTGGGGAGAATAATGCAAATGTGAAGAAATTTTTAAAATGGACGAAAAAACAAAAAGTTTTATTTTTTAGCATTATTTCATAAGTACATATGCTATATATATATAGCATAAGAGTCAAATGTAACTTTACTCAATGTCAGGCCGAAGGCCCGAGGCGGGGGATCATAAGGGGGCGCAGCCCCCTTATCAAGCTGGAGACCGCGCGTAGCGCGGTTCTTCAGCTTGTTACATATATGTACATACATATATATATATAACACTTGTTGATTTATCATTCATTTGTTGTCGTTCGTTCTTGGCGCCAAAAAAGTTCATTTTTTTTTGGAAAATATTATTTTCTAAAAAAACCTTATTACTTTTTTCAAATAGCGGTAAAACATTATTTTCTAAAAAAAGTCGTCATTTTTTTCAGAGTGACGATCAACGAACGATTGAATTTTTAAATAACGATGAATGATAACTTTTGACGAACAACGAATGACATTTTTTCACAAACGTCAACAAGTCTGATATATCTAATAAATAAGTAGAAGTTGTCTGTCTGTTGTCTGTTACAGTAGGCGGCCACATGCCTGGGCCAATTCAGCTCAAAATTTGCATGCACGTCGCTTATCATCTGGGGAAGGACATGAGAAAAAATAAAAGGCCTTAAGGCCACACTGGGCTAGAAATGGCCTTTTTCATTTTTTGACTAATAAAGCGATTTTTTTCATAAAATATGTTTTGAAGAACTTTTTTTTCTAAGAACTTTTCTCGCTGCATGTTGGTATGTATCTTCAAAATTGATGATTGTCGAAAATAAAAAGGGAGAAAGAATAAATGAATCCAGGTAGACATTAACCGAGCAAGGCAGAGTTTCACAGAGAGCGCTCAAAGTTAAACAACAGGTTTCTTCTCTCTCTTCCTATTGTCAGCAAACCAGATCATCTGGGGAAGGACATGAGCTGCTTTGAAACCGCCTACAAACTCTTGAAATCGGCAAATTGCATGTGCCGACCTGCCCGAGCAACGCTGGGCACATTGCTAGTATATCTCTATAATAAAGTAGAAGTTGTCTGTCTGTTGTCTGTTACAAGTAGGCGGCCCACATGCCTGGGCCAATTCAGCTCAAATTTGCATGCACGTCGCTTATCATCTGGGAAGGACTGAGAAAAAAATAAAAGGCCTTTAAGGCCACACTGGGCTAGAATGGCCTTTTTCATTTTTTGACTAATAAAGCGATTTTTTTCATAAATATGTTTTGAAGAACTTTTTTTTCTAAGAACTTTTCTCGCTGCATGTTGGTATTATCTTCAAAATTGATGAATTGTCGAAAATAAAAGGGAGAAGAATAAATGAATCCAGGTAGACATTAACCCGAGCAAGGCAGAGTTTCACAGAGAGCGCTCAAAGTTAACAAACAGGTTTCTTCTCTCTCTTCCTATTGTCAGCAAACCAGATCATCTGGGGAAGGACATGAGTGCTTTGAACCGCCTACAAACTCTTGAAATCGGCAAATTGCATGGCCGACCTTGCCCGAGCAACGCTGGCACATTGCTATATATATATATATATCGCATATTGGGGCGACTACGGCCGCCCAATGTTCGCCCTGCCGGTATGACTAATTTGGAGCTAGTTTGTGAGTAGTACTACAAAGACATGAATGATTGCTAGTAGGTAGTAAAATCATAAAAGGTGTATGTAATGACTTTTTTTTCATTTCTGGTCCCATCACAAATAGTTTTATTAGTTCTGCCTTAACCCAAGAATTCCATTCAAGTTCCTTCAAATTCAAATCAGACCATAAAGTGGGAGGAGATAGCGTGTAACATACAGACGGACGGACGGACATAGATTGGTGAATTATTATAAATTTATATATATATTATATATATATATTAGGTTGTTCTTATTTTTCAAATGTTTGAAATGTTAGCAACTTTGAGCAATTTCTGTTTCTTGGTGATAAAGAAGACGACATACAAAGTTTGAACAAAATCGGTCAACATTACGAGGTCGCGCAACGAGGTCAAAGTTTTAAAAATTTAGTAAAAATATAGTTTTCCGCAAATTTCTTCAAAATGGTGGACGTTACAGACTTCAATAATAATTATTAATTTAAAGGAAATCTAATTTACTACCAGACGTATGTTTGATGTTTTTTAATAAAACAAAGTTTTCAGTAAAAACAAAGAAAGAAAGGGAGTGTGTATTGTTAGCTTATTTCATAGCTTTTTTGTATCAATTAACTTCACTCGCCTGTAGAAGATGACTTGTTCGCTTCAGAGTAAAATAGTACTTTTAAGTTTAGTAAAACTTTAGATGATAAATCCAAAAATGACCTTGGTTGCATTCTATCAATTCAGAATTCAGTACAATCTGAGTTTACATCATATGATTCAGAGCCTGTATTGACCTATAAGAAATCGATTATGAAAAAAATAAATAATAATGTGTTTCTTAGATTTGCGTCAAGGTATCCTCTCAAAATTTTACTTTGTCTCTGACGCATTTATAATCCATTATATGCGTCATTTTGTACGCGAGATAGGCTTTTTTAATGTACATATAACTCTCTACTTATTAAATTGACATGATTTAGTATACCAAAATATTAAAGCTGGTTAACCAAGCTTTCATTTGATATATTTTGTGTTCTAAAAATCGCTATACTTTAGAGATATAAGCAAATACGTACTCTCCCCCAAAAATTGATCTTTTGATATGAGAATATACGATTACCACCTGGTAATCTGTTAGTGTTACCTGGATAGAAAGAGAAGGGAGGGAGTATTTTGCTCACTTCTCTCCCTTCTTTTTCTTCCTATCCAGGTTACACTAACTGCCGTTACCAATGGTAATCGTATATTCTCATATCAAAGATCAATTTTTGGGGGAAAATTTCTGTAACGTCCACCATTTTGAAGAAATTTGCGGAAAACTTTATTTTTACTAAATTTTAAAACTTTGACCTCGTTGCGCGACCTCGTAATGTTGACCAATTTTGTCCAAACTTTGTATGTCGTCTTCTTTTATCACCAAGAAACAGAAAATGCTCAAAGTCGCTAACATTTCAAACATTTGAAAATAGAACAACCCTAATACATATAGCTCATAAAAATCATTTGTAGATCCAGAAAGTATATCACTGCTCAGATAAACCATTGTTCTTGCTGCTGAAGGTCCTTTTTGAGACTCCGATTTGTATATAGTTACATAAGAACTTTTAACATTGATTATCAAGAGAGTTGACCCAAATTGATTCATCAGAATAATTGACAACGGAAGAATAGCAAATAGTGGATTCAGTGCAAATATTTATGTATTTAAGCTACATAAATGCATATAATATATGCATGTGAAAATGTCTGTATCTAATAGTTTCAAAGTTACAACTCACATATGAAAAGTGAAAATCAAAGCAATGTATAGTAATTGCAAGAGTGACCATAGAAACCAAATAAAAAACACCCTCTTTCATCGAAGTTAAAAAAGAATTAATATTTGGTTTAGTTATTGTTTCGTATTCACAAATAGTTATTGGACTTGTATCTGTGTTTTTGAAATTAAAGGAACCCACTAGAAATGAAGGATAATATTTCGTGTACATAAAGTTGTCCACATTTTATTAGCAATTTGTATGTCCCACAGATATGAAATGTCATGCCTTCTTAAGCGTTATTGCTTATCAAATATTAATTAAGTTAATTACTCTCTCCAAAAAAATTCGCTGTAAATATGTACATAACTGATGAGCCTCAATTCACTTAATGTAATTGATGAGTACACAAATATTTGAAAGTGAGAGTTAGTAATATTCTTATGTGTACTATATTTTACAAAGTCTTTCTACACACAATATATATATACCTATATATGTATATATATATATATATATATATATATATATATATATATATATATATATATATATATATATATATATATATATATATATATGCAGCAGAGATGGAGATCCAGTATAATCGTTGACTCTTCTGGTAGAGATGATGACTTAAATATTGAGATAATGTTTTACGATGTTGTACAAACTATTTATTACATTTGTGTTTTCTTTTCCATATTTTGGCGGATATGATTTAACTGTTGGGTTCAAGGAAGCAAATGTAACATTGTAAATGTAAAATACTAAAATTGTATTTATATCACCGACCTATTGTAATTGATACTCTCTGAGAAGACATCGAACATGATAAAATAATTTAAATACATCGTTACACCATCCTATATTTAAGTCGGCATTCCTTTTAAGAGATAACACTCTTGATCTCTTCTAGCAGAGTCGTTGGATTCTTCTGATATAGATCACGATCGTAGTCACTCCTAGGAGAGGATACGATCGTGATCTCTACCAGGAGTGTTAACGACTCTACTGGATCTTCATCTCTGCTATGGCAATTATGCCTGCATATATATATATTTATATAAATATATATATATCTATATATATACATATATATATATATATATATATATATAATATATATGTATATATCATACGAATGTCCTCTTGCAACACAAAGGCATTGAATATTTGAGGCTAAATAATAAAATTTAGTTCCTATCATAAGAAATTTCCTAACCCATTTGTTTCAACTAAAATGATAAGGAAAGTTATTTGAGATATTTATTTGTGTTATTTTTCTGTACACAAGATGAAACAAACATTGTGTGTCTCTTAATTTTTCTTGGCACTTTTCAACAGTCAAACACACTGAGAAGATGATGGCGCAATACTTTCATATGTGGATGTCTTTGCCATTGACTTTAAAGTTTTTGAGGAGCAAATAAACAATGACTTAAAATTAAATCAAACGACATCATTTCACATATAGGATTTAGTGTAAGTAATGAAATATAAATATGGAAGAAATAAGAGAACGTGTTAGTTCAGTGAAAGCGGGCCCGACTCTCAATCTTTAAGGTATAGGTTCAACCCCCAGGAGTGAAATATTCACTTATTTCATGAATCTTATTAAAAAATAACATTGGTTCGATGTACTAATTTTAAAGCTATAAAGTTATTTCATTGCACACAGGATGCAATTTCATTAATAGACAAAATACGGAATTCTTGCTTTATAAAGGATTTTATTAATGATTAGAAACCAACAAACTTTTTTTAGTTCGAGAATAAAGTGAACCTTTGCATATTGTATCTTCCTATGGACGAGTTTTAATGTAGATTTTAGTTTTAAAATTGTGGGAGTTTTTATTATTGATGTTTAGAAGAGATAAATCATAAACGCAGTAATACCGTTCGCTCTACAAAAAATGTATGTAAGAACCAACAAATACTTTTAAGGAGAATGATTCAACCTGAATCCTCAACAGCCCTAGCTACTTTGTAGCATAATACCAACTGCCTTTATTATTATTCTCTCTACTCTAAAGTTTTAAAAAACTGAATTTTTATATATATCCCTCGAATAATGCAGTATTTGTTTCTATATATTATTCCTTTTCTTTCAACCTATAATATTTTTTTAAAACACTACATTTGTATGCCCCTGGTTGTAACATAACTGATCCCTTTAACGATATTTAAAAAGCAATGGTCAAACAACATACTGTAAGTTGTTTACAGTAACTGTTAAGAAAAAATATTTTAAGCATTTATGATGAATCCAATAAATTAAACCAATTCAATGCTTGGCTAGTTATTATGATGTAGAAGCATTTATATATTTTATATAAAAATAGATAATTGATAAGTGACAAAGAAAAATTTTGTATATCAAAGCTTACATGAATTTTGATATTGTTTTGTACCAAACAAATACTTTTCTTTTCTATACTAGGTCCTTTTATTACAAAAATAGATATCTTTATAACCAACTTATTATTGTTTTAAACATATACTGAATTTAAAATATCGAAATTTCGCATTTTTATAAGTTTATGAAACAGCTCTTTTAAAAGCTATTTATTTTAGACAAGAATTAGATAAAAAGTATCCATAAATAATTATCCAAGCTATTGCTTGTTGAAAATCAAGATATATAATTTAAAAAATAAGTGTTTATTGGATGGTAACCGTATTATATCTGCCCAGTTGAAATATTTTAAAGTAAAATTGAGCAGGATATTAGGAGGGCCCATCTTAAAGTGATTTTCAAAACTTTTTAATTTACTCCTTGTTGTTGCTTGAAAGAATCTAAAGCTGTATTGTAAAATACAACGAGAAATAACAAAAACAGGATTTAAATTTTCATTGCATTTCAGAATCAAGTAAAGTTCTTGTGAGACAGGGATTATCAATAAGAGCGGCTATTACTTAGGGCTACACATTTGAACTTATATTCAAGTAAATTAGAACACGACTTTCATATAAAGAGTTTATTATTGCAACAAATCAATGTATATTATGGATAATTTTAGTATACTGTGATATCCACGTATGGGTTATATATATATATATATATATATATATATATATATATATTATATATATTATATATATATATATATATATATATATATATATATATACCATATATATATATATGATGACATAACTTTGAAAGCCACTTAAGTTCATCAAAAAAAATTAAGTAAATCTTGGAAAGAATAAGATATACGAGTATCGGCGGCTATCGGTGTCAAAATTCGCCTATACCAATAGTTGAAATACGTACTAACGACGCCGTACAGTACAGCGAGTGGATTAAGACACTGACTTTGATTTGCCAGTTAGTTAGATACTTAATACATTATGTATGTATACATATATATATATATAAGATGAAAAAAAAATATATTTATTTAAGTTTAAAAATGTAATAAAATACCTTTATATTTTATATAAATCAACTTCTCGTTATTTTTCAGGGAATGAACGTTAAGTTATACACGAAACGGGAAATAACTCATTCCCATCTAAATCATAAAATAAATCTAAATATTAAAAATATAATAACATAAATTTGAAAGCCCATAAATGTTATCAAAAATATTTTTTTAAGCAAATCTTCGAAATAATATATATACGAATATCAGCAACTATCGATGTCAAATTTGCCTATACCAATAGTTTGAAATATGTATTAACGGCGCCTTACAGTACAGCGAGTGGATTAAGACACTGACTTTGATTTGCCAGTTGGTTAGATACTTATTACATTATGTATTGTATATATATATAAGATGAAAAAAAATTCTACTTACAATAAAGGTTATTTTAGTATGAGATGACTTCGATATATATATATATCTTAAACAAACTCGTAAAACTATGCGATTGTGTATATATAAGACTTATAAAGGAATAACTAAAATCCCTATATGATGTCCTTATCATCTAACAAAACTACTTTTTTACAATTAACATTTCGCACGCTTAAAAGAAGTGAATGCGATTATGAAAAGAAACAGGGACTACATTTTTGCCTGCAGGTACAAACACACACACACACACACACTTTGAAGTGCTTTAAATCATTCCTTCAGCTCTTGCAAAGGGCGAAGTAAACAAAAAAAAAAAGACAAGCAATAAGTGAACGCACCAGTAGTTATAGTATAATATAATAATAATGTCTAGAATCATTTGGATATACAAAATAATAAGAGCGCCATCTCTGACTACTATATGAATGAATAATACATCCTAAAACATTGTTTAGATAAGGAATGAGGGAGGCAGTCGTTAACAGACAGCTTCCTTTAAAAAAGAATGAATGTTAATGAGAAATATAATCTTCATTGAAGGCTTGACAGTCGTAGCATATAATAAACATTTGAATCTTGCGTATATTTTTGCTTTATATGGAAGCTAAGGAGACAATCTTCAGTGCAAGACTCTTCATACCCTTTATGAAGCTATGGAACTAGAGCCGAGGCTCGGTACTTCCTTGGGTAAAGAAGACTTTTTACACTTTCGGTCAAGGACAAACTTCTTCAGCATGCAG
>CP045901.1:15998671-16024120 GCA_013387185.1 Caligus rogercresseyi
GCCGTAAGATTTGGACGAATATGTTCATCCCCTTCTACGACAGTTCAGATACTTTTTTCAATAGACGTTGACAACATTTCTAAATAAAACAAATATATATATATATATATATATCAATCGACTTAGATTGTTTGATTTGACATTTCTTTTGAGTGAGGATCAAAAAGACATAAAAATGTAATATAAAAATTCTACACAAGAAACAATAAGCCATGACGAAATACATGTCTACATAAAAGAAACAAGGCTGACAAATTTTTCTTGAAATGAATACTCAAGGAGTAACCAACTGACCTTGATGAGCGCAATAATTGATATTGACTTTATTCAAAAGTTCCTGCTTTAGTTTTCAAAAAAATATTTTCTAAGGCCCGGATATTATCAAAAATGGAGGCCAAAAGTGTCAAACTCTTTGAGCGTCCAAGTCCATCACCCCCATCGACGATCGTTGAAGGCCACTGAAGGTCTGTTAGGCAAAGATTGGAGGCACTTATAGATTTACAAATGGTATGAGATTTCCCAAATGACATGAACTAAATTTCATCGTAATACTCCTTGTAGATATTGCACAAGTTAAACATAAATTGCCAATGTAACAAATTCAGTATTCCACAATTTATTTAAAAATGGATTTATTCTATACTATCATTACATATGATAGTCATTCGTCATAAAAGCTTTGAAAAAACATGGAAGTTATTTAAAACCAATGAGCCAATACGAATTAAGCCTTTAGTTATATAGATGGACTAACATGGGATAAAAGTCAAGACATCTTTTTTAAGGTTATATAGATTTTTTTCGACATAATAATGTTAGTAAATCGTAAATACTAAATAGGAGTTGTGTCTCTACTCGTCAATTCTTTACAATATGACGAATAAGCCTTTTTATTTTTGGACCATATTATTTTTGTAGGTCAACAATATAATCAACTAGAGGCATATATACACTCAGAGAGTGCAAACCTCCGCCGTCACGGGGTCCTTATGAGCCTTCCGAGGCGGATTTTTCACGACTGGGGCGGCGTAGAGGGACGGGGGAGGGTTCCCCTCGACGGAAATTCCGAGAGGAAGACGCTCCCGGCACCCGATTTTACAGCATAGCGACATCTATTGGCAGAGTAGGCTAACTTGAAATATTTATTAGTATTTAGCTCGTTTTGCATCTTAATTCTGCACTCAGAGATGCCAAAATTTAATCACTTGTTACTTTTGACATTTCCAACAACTCCACCAAGTTTCATCCGAATCCGTTCAGTACTTTTTGAGTTATCCTGCTGACAAACCAACAAACCAACGCCAGTGAAAACAATACCTCCTTCGGCGGAGGTAATTATAAAGCCTTGTGATGTCAACAAACGGGGATTTTGAAAATCTTAAGGTATTAATTTGACATTGTTAGAGTGAACTATAAGTATTTTAATGAGCTCATAAGGCTGGGACCAATGTTTTATGTTAGCATATTTATATCATAGGAATTAATGAATGACAACTACAAGTTGTGTACCTATAAACCTCTTAACCTATGGACTATCATGGAAAATGCTACGTTATGGAGTACAGAGTTGCATAAAAATGTATTTTCTCATGCATCTTTTTACCTTCTCTTGTCACATATGAAGTGTTTGACCACTCTTTTAATGCTATTACAATGAGTAAACGAGTTTTTTTCTAATTATTTGCAATGAAGGTCATGTATGCAATATGAAGTTTTTTTGCAAATACAGTACAATGTATATATATACATATATATATATATATATATATATGGGTGCATTATTATATGAAAATTATTTATTGACGAAACCATATTAGTAGTATTGAAAGAAATAGTGAGAATAACACTATGTAATAGAATTTTTATTCCTGGCTTCGAAGTTTTATATTTCAACTGTTTGCATTTAAAGGCTATGGGAAAACGACAACTTTGAGCACAAACTTTGATTTTGTGACTGCAGCTGACAAAAATGTCGCATTTATGGTAACAAAGCTAGGAATAATCTTTAGTTTTGCTCACGTTGTCTGATAAACACCGCATCTTCATTGAAAATAAACAAAATGTTCAAAAATGTGTAGGTTTTCTATATTTACAAGTGTATTGCAAATCCCTTTTCTCGAAGAAGCTCCTTAATGTAGTTTCCCATCATGTTTTCGTTATATTGTGCCTGTTAACGACGTTCCAAGTCCAATATGTCTTGATGAAAGTGTTCTCCTTGCTCCTTTGAGTAAGTTCTCACGCTCTTAGAATTTCTGAAGATGCAAGATAAGGTTGTGGACTTTCAGAGACATTCTACAGCCCATTTTGGCGTAGTTTTTTATGAGAGTCTGAACCAACTGAACATAGTTTTCAGCCTTGGGATTACTCAGGAAGCCCTGAACGACTGCAACGAAACTGTCCCTTCCTGTTCAGCAGCCTGGGGAATTCGTCACATTCTATGATTTTCTTAATCTGCGGTAGTCGTTTCCGTTGTGAAGAAGCACGGTTTTTAGGCTCCTAGATGAACTATCTATGATAGGCGGTATTCATTAGGGTTACAGGGATACTTCTTGCGTCGAATAAACCGTGCACATTGTTGCAGAAGTACAACACATCTTGGCTACTGAAGAAATTAGAAAATGTTTGGTGACGCTTTTTCTGACCTGTGACTTGAACGCTTTCATCCAACAAAGTTCCACTGCTTGAGAATGGTCGTCAGAAGCTGCATTTGACTTGGCAAGGCCAAAGTCTCTGATCAGATCGTTTAAGTCTTCTTGGTTAGGAAAATATCGTCTTCTCTCCTCAACTGCATCTATGAAGCCGTAATCTGGGTCTCCAATATCTTCGTCGCTATCTAGCTTGCTGCTGTCTCCCGAAGACGACTGATCCCTCTTCGGGGGTGCCATTACAGTCCGTTCGGAGCAGTGTGGTACTGGAGTTATGGAAGAAGGAGTGTCTGGGTATATGACTTGAGGCGCATTCTTGCCACTTTGACCTTTGGTATGATCCACTGAGCAGAAGTAGCAGTTGCTTGAGTGGTCTGTCGATTCCCGCCAAAATCGTGGGATAGCAAACTTAATGGCTCTCTGTTCTCATATATACCAACCCGTAACATAGCAGATATAATAAGCTATATAAATTTAAAAGCAGAACATTATATAAATTATGCAATACTGGGTATTATCCCAGAACATATTTTTCTATCGTACACGTAATACATAGATCAAAATAACTTAAATTCAATAAAATAAGCACTGTAAACAGGTAGCAATTCTGTACCTTATTTTCAAGAGGGGTTTTGTAGAATTTGCATGTGAAATGAGGACTTGTCTTGATCCTCGACAGCCGTACCGAAGTATGTCTTTTAGGTCTCGCACATCTTATGATATGATTTCACGGACAACTTTTTGCTCTTGTCTTTATAAATACTCCACACAAGTAGCGAAATGCATTTGCTGTGTTGTAGCAACTTCTTGATGCCATCTAAACCAAATATTTGTTGTTAGCTATGATTTTTTAATCCCTCATTCAGCAATAACATAAACCGAGATGTTGGTCACCTGTGCTTTTATACTTGTATGACTAATATATGGGTAGTCCCAGAACGTTCAGGAAAGTTCTAATAGTTTCTTGAACATTCTAGATAATTCTGAATATTTCTGGAAACTTCTGGACATTTCTAGTTGTTCAATAATATATATATATTTTTTTTTTGCCTATATGGTTCGATAGAATTGCATCCAACAGGATATAAATAAGCATTATAGCATTAAATTAGTCTATCGAACCTAGGATCTTATTAATGAGGTGGACCAAAATTGACCATCCCCTCTCGGGATTCGAACCTGCGCCCCCAACATTGAGAGTTGAACACGCCTTAGCACGCACGGCTATCGAGCTCCCTTTTCAATAATATTTTAGAACTCTGATCAGTATAGAATGTACATCGAAAATTCTCTCGAAAACAGATAAATTTCAATAAGCAATGTTTGTGCAGGACAACAGTCATTTTCTATTGGTTCTAAAGAAAACGGAAAAGGAAAAAACACTTTCAACCCAGGAACAGAACTAAAGTGTAAATTTGTTAGATAGTGCTGCACATGAAAAAATATTATGACGCATGTAACCTTACTACAATTATCTTTATCAAGTAACAAACAGCAGTATTCAAAGTCTATATTTCTTCATTAGATATAATTACCGATTGGAATGTCTAAGATGGAATGCTATTATTGCTTCTCTTATTTTTATAAACATTCCTTTATGAATGCATATTTTGTTCAATATTACTTTTTTAGAAAGAAAGCAACCGTCATGACGTCATAAGTAAGTCCCCAAAAGTAAATTGGATATATATAGTACAGTACAACAGGGCCGTTGATTGAGTAGTCAAGTATTCTAAAAGTTTGACAGGAGGGATATTATACATTTGTGTTCAAAACTTTTTGGTTGATTGATTCATAAAGTCCTAGAGAAATATAAATAGATTAATGGTTCCTCATCCTTGTCCTTGGACGGCCTGGAAAGTAGTCCGATAACAATAAGAAGAGGTTGTAGGCAGGGTGTCCATCGGCTCCTTTGCTATTTATCGCAGCAATTGAAGAGTTCGCCCAGAAACTCTTGTAAAAATTTGGAGGCTTTGGCATTAATATCGAGGGTTCGCCTCATCTTTTGGATATTTCTGCTGATGATATTACAATTTCAGTAGAAGCCAACTCTGAGCCTCAACTGGTGAAAAGAATTGAAATTATTTTAAACTTTTTCACTAAGTTCGAATAAATCTCTGGACTTTCCGTTAACAGAGCTAAAACTGCAATTCTCCTCATTGGTTCTTGGTTTCCATCTCAGGATCTTAGGATTCACTCTTGTTTAGTGAAGTCGAGGATAGAGATTTTGGGCATTCATTGGAATAGGTGGGGTATTGATGAAGGAACTGGAACAGCTTAAATCGTCTCGTTCTTCAAAAAAACAAAATGTGGAGGTTTGTTCAACCTTCAAAAGAGAATTGATTTGTACAACTCAAAGGTTATTCGTTTGGTGTTGTATAGAGCATTCTCCTCCCCCTTTTTTTGCCGAAAAGGCAATCATGAACGAAGATAAGTGGCTTGGATCATTATTTCATAGTTCTTACATTAAAGCCTTAAAAGAAAGAGAATCCACTTAGGGAGGAACATAGTACAACTTTCCCTTATAATTCCCAACATATACTTAAAACTCTTCCGTAATTTATTCCAAAACCCTCTTGTAGAGTGGCGCAGATCGGTTTCATTGAGTAATGTTTGCACTTGGATTTTGTTTGGGACTTAGCTAACAAATCGTCAAACCAGTTCTCTTTCCCAGGTCTGGGGTTGTGCCCAGAGAATTTTATGGAGAAATGTTCCTGTGTTTGAAGGAAACTGCATTTCTGATATAATCAAGTGCAATTCGGGCAAAAAATATTTTTTCAGGAAACTGAGTTGTCCCGAAGTCCTCGAGGAGATGGCCATAAAAAGTAACATATTATCAAACCACGATGTGATTCCTGTGGGTCCTTTTCGTGATGGCAGGTTTTTATTTCCTTTACCAAGAGCTGTTCTCGATTATCAGGGGCTCAGACCCTGGTATCTTAAATTGACTTCTCCCATTCGTTCCGATTGGGAAGAAAGTTTGAACATCTGTCAAAAATACGTTGACCTCCTGAAACTTCCAGTTTGTTCGAAAACGAGAATTCTTAAATCTCTTATAGAGATTGCTGATGGGACAAAGTTTACAGCTCAGCTGCAGATATCCGCTGATCTCACTCGTTTCATACTTCCATGCAAAGATTGTGGGAAAATTTATAACACTACTTTGCATGCCTTTGTAGATTGTCATTCAGTAGCCATCCTAAAACAATTCACGCCTTTGCAGAGTGTCGATCGGTAGACATATTGGTGAGATTCATAAAACTAAATGTAAGGGGCATGGATGCACCTAACGCTGGAAAGTACTGCAAAGCCTCTATTTTATTTGGCCTTTCAAGTCAAAAGGCTTACGCGAGGACAAAAGCGATCAACAGCGCTCTACTTAGCGCCAAAGCCCTAGTGGCAAAGAGCCTTACATTGGATCGTCCCCTGCAGCCGCGGGACCTTAGGACAATATGCATATCCGCCTCCGCTCGATATGCTGCATTGGACCTCCGGATCCCTTCGGTCACGGACAACTCGTGGACGCTAGCTGGCGATTTGGTGAAATATGTCCCCTCCCGTTCCATCGTCTTAAGAGATGCTTTAAAATCACTTTTAAGAAATTTAAAAAATTAAATGATCCTTTACACTTCGTTTTTAGTATTTATGTTTTAATAGTTTAAGTTTTACTTTTGGAGAAATTATTTAGTATGTTCATGTATGTTGCTAAAATTATGAACTAAAATGTTTATATATTTTATTTTTTACTTATTAGCATCAGTTTTATATTGTTTTGTATATAAATTTTAGCATGAACTGTTGAATATTTAAAAAAATCATCAGTTTGAATGTCAAAGGCCTTCAGACCCCAGATACAAACAATTTTTGCAAAGCCATCGTCGTCTTCGGTCTTGGCAGATCTCTTTCTGCAAATCTAGAGCAATAAATAGTACTCTCTTGAATGCCAAAGCTCTTATAGCTAAGAGGTTAGCATCTCACTCTCCTATCAGTCCGTGGGAGGTAAGGGCAATTATTCTAGCGGCTGCGGCAAGATACGCGGCGTTGGACCTCAAGATCCCCTCTGTCACTGATGGAAAGTGGAGTTGGGCTGCTGATGTAATTCGCTACTTCCCCTCGTGTTCCCTGCCTTATGGGAAAATTATTAAAAAACTTTTACGCCAATTCAAGGATTTAAAATAGAAAGGTTTATAGTTTATTTATGTTTTGTTTTAGATTGTCTAGTTGTTTTATTATAATTGTATTTTGGTGTTCGTTCATATTTGATGTTAAATTTTAAACTAAAATCTTGAATTATGTTTTTACGCATTAACATCATTTTATATACATTCTGTTTTCTTATGCTTGTATATATTTTTATGAACTGTGGAATAAAAAAATAGATACAATATACAGTAATATGTAGTGATGTTCAAAACTGAAAATTGAAGTATTTCATGGATATGAAATGATCATACTAAAATATATAATATAGTCGTACGTATTATTTTTGTGCACGCCTTTATCATGGTATGCTTTTTTTCGTATGTTCTTATAGCACACACCTTATTCATCACGCCCTTTTGTAGCGTGGGTATTATTAACGTGTTGCTATCATAGAGATATAAAGTTATAGAAAACTTATTCCCTTTAATAGCAGAGAAACATCGTTCAGCTCTCGCCTGCGCCAAACTAAACAAAGTTATTAGTACTAAGTCATAGTAAATTGATCATAAAGATAGAAATATTTGTTTATATTGGACACAATTACGTATTTCTCTTAAGAATCCAATAAGCTCTCAATGTATGTATTTATATCTCTATGGTTGCTACATCGTCTTTGCATCATATAATCGCATGCTAATACGTTGTCGCAGTTTTCTTCAATGCGTTGCTTACAATAAAATGAAAAAAAAACAAGAGGAAAGAAGGGCTGAAAAGAATATTCCAACGAGATTTCACCTTATTATATAATTATAATTATTTCAATTCGACTGATAATTTAGTACCTTATAAGAAATCCTTAATAGCTTTAGGGACTCAAACTTTGCGAATACTCATTTCCTCCAAATATTTTAAGACTGAAGCTATTCCAGGACCACGGGAGGACTATCTGGGGTCTCATCTGTTAGTTCAGAACGAGTCTTAGTTCTACTGGGACTCAACGGAGCGGAGGGAGGTCTGGGTGGAACCCACGAGGGTCCAGTTTTCAACCCCCCAGTGATCTAAATATTTTGTGTTATACCGAGTAGAAAACTCTTCAAATGTATGTAAATATATTTTGTTTTTTTAATATTTTGAAACTAATTTGATTCAATCTCATCACATTTCATGCATATATATACCTATATATATATATATATATATATATAACGATGCTATAACTTATGGACTATTACGTAATAAGTAATAGAAAAAAGCATATTGAATCATTTGAACCCCTCATTACATATACGACATTACATGTATGTAGTTATCAATTAAAAAACCAATCGATCACAGCTTACATTGTTTTCGGTGTAGAACTTTTCTAAAATCCTGACTACTACTTGCACTATTCAAGGGAAAATACTGGAAAATAGGCTATATTTCTTTTGTAAGCAACATAAAGGAACTGCAAGCCAATTGTTAGGTAAATGTGAAGCCACTATATTGGTAATTGCATTAAGAGCTTTATAATATTTTAAGGCAAAGCCACATTTCCTTTTCTATACATCTGCTCTTTTCAGGAAAAAAAAATATAAAAACAAAAGCTTTTAATGTCTTGTACAAATATCGGACCAACAAGATTGATTTACACACACCACTTTGACACGCTTTGAGTTAGACTCTTGTTAGTTTATTTAAGAGATCTCTCTTTTGTTGTTTTTACATGCGTTTTATTTTATTGATTGATCATCATATTATAAAACATCCCTCATTTTCATTAATTGTGAAAGTTTTGTATTTTGATATTTGTAACCATATGTAGATAATTGAAGTACATTAGTTTTTATAGAATGTACAAAAGAAATAATACATTTTATATTTATATTCTTAATTTTTTCATGATGTCTTTAATGAATTGACGGTTTACTCCTTGCAAAACAAAATCCTACACTTTGTCGATAATAAATTATATATATATATAATGAGAGCTATCCACAGTTACCTGTGGGAATTAAAAAGCTTTTCTAAATACCTTGATAAAATTAAGAACGGAGACACTATTAAATGGGCTTATTAATATCTAATGAGTCCTCTCCATCTATTAAAAATATTATTTAGAACATGTGATTTCATTATAGTGGTTTACATTTTCATAAACTAGGAGATCTTTTCAACGACGACGCGCCAAAGAATAAATAAAGGCGTTAGTTATTCGAAACATGCTCAACTCTCAATGTTGAGGGTGCAGATACAACTTCCGATAGGAGATGGTCGGTTTGATACATAATTTTAATTGTTTTAGTTTTTTATAGTTAGAAACTTAGTAATTTAAAATGTGACATATTTTTATACGAAAAAAATATATTTAAAAATTATAAATATGCATAACACACTTGTTTTTTTCTCGTCATTCTTGAAAATAGTGACGCATTTATTTAGAAAGGAAATTTGTCCCACAAAAAGATATTTTTATTTTGGCGCCAAAAATGAACAATAGGATTTTTTTGTTCTCGTTCGTCAATTTTTTTTGGTCGTTCGAAGGATTACAAATAAACAACAAATCAACAAGTCTGATGCATAATTATTAAATAATTTAAACATTATTCAACGAATTAAACTCAGAAGAACAAAAATATCAGCCATTATTTAAATAAAATATCAAGTTATATTTTCTACTTTTGCAATATTGTAAAGCTGTTGGCACAAATATTAAATACTCGAATATTTTTAATGGCCCTCTAACACAAAGTTATAAGAGTCAAAACAGGATAAATACTTTTGAAGAAATATTTTTGATTTCCTGATAAATGGTTTTTTCCCAACGTTAAACAAATATATATTTAAAAATAAAATATTTCAAAGTATCTGCAGATATTTACTCGTTACCTACCAAGGAATCCTACGGATGAATAATGCCCAAACTTGAAGCCCCGTAATGCACCTCTAATAAATGCTTCAACTACTCATTATCTTGTTCCTCTCATCACCCAACAAAGTGAAATGCCATTGAGTATAAATACCTTGGCTATAATTCAAATGATGAGTTGCATTAAAGAGGAAAGTTTAGTTAAAGGAGAGCTCCTTATCTCTATCCCTGCTTACCTATATCGTTTTTTGGCTAAGGGGGAGCCTATAAGTAAATTAGCCTTAATGCTTTGCATTTATAATATTTAATGCCTGTGTTTTATATGGAGAAAAGGTTTTGCATACGTTGATGATGATGGCTTTTTAGAAGGATAAATAGTTGTAACACTTTGTGTTAAGCAGTTTGAGGTAAGCATGGTGCTGCTCATCGTTGAGTCAGATGGCAAGAAAGTAAATGTATTTACATCCAATAGAGGGGATAACCAAAAGATAGTTCTTGCAAAATCAGCAAATATATTTTTTCAGTTGAAAACTGAACTTTGTCTCCTTTTTTCCCTATATTTGATACAATTGTATCCGACTGGATTTAAATAAGCATTAAAATTAGTATATCGAACCTTTTTTGACTATTTGGTTAGATAGAATTGCACCCGATATAAATAAACATACTATGTAGTATTAAAATTAGTTTATCCAAGGAATACTACAAACTACATACATGGAAGGGTGACTTTTTTCACACGCCGGGAAATCAATATTTATTCGACTTATGGTAAAGTACATATCACGTTTTTTTCTGTTTTACTGCATTATATTCCTATTAAGTTATAATATTCAATATAAAGCTTCAACCAACCTGAGTTAATTTAATCTTAATTGAGATCAATTTCGAGAAGAATATTTGTTGTTGAAATACAACACGTTTCACTAAAGAATAAATAACTGCTGAAAAGGAAGTACCTACTTAGGTAAATAGTCACCCTTCAATGTAGTTTCATGTATCCTTGGTCTATTGGTGTTTATGTAGTGATGGAACAGGATTACAAATGGATAGCTACGCTATGCAGTAAAATAGAAGACATTAACTAAGTTTTACTGTATTAACGTCATATTTTATTAGTAGTGTACCTATACATTTGTGCTACAAATGTATAGCTACGCTACTAATAAAATAGGGCATTAATTCAGTAAAACTTAGTTAATGCCTTCTATTATTATTGATATTTGGTTCCATGGAATGGCAGCTTCCGTTTGGATATAAATAAGTAGTATAGCTCACTTTAAGAAAATACATATGTTTTATGTTTTAGGGATTTCTGAATTCTATGACCTCCTCGAAAGGTGTTGAAGGTCCTCAGATGACGTCACAAATCCCTACTCCCTTGAATGATGTAAATTACTTATTTTTTTCAGTTACACCATGTTTTCCACACTTCCCCTCAAATATTTGGCATTTTGTAACGAAATCCATGATACATAAATGTCAATTCAGGACGAATAAAAGCTAATTGAAAGTACGACACAACACGACTGAAAGGTTGTCCTTATTGCTCCCATCTTGCTCACCGAATTCAACAGCAAGGAATAAAGCACAACTCCATGGCTTTTTCAAAATAGCCAAGCATGAAAGAACCATGCTTTTGTGTTGAATGCATAGAGACATAAAGACATAGAGAGCTTATTGGATTCTTCAGAGAAATGCGTCATATTGCCCAATATAAACAAATATTTCCTTCTCTATGATCAGCTTACGATGACGTAGTACAAATTACTTTGTTTATAAAGGGCACAGGCGACAGCTGAACGATGATTCTCTGCTATTCAAGGGAATATAATAACTGCTGAAAAGGAAGTACCTACTTAGGTAAATAGTCACCTTTCATGTATTCCTTGGTCTATTGGTGTTTGGTTCCATATAGCTCTCTATATCTTTATATCTCTGTGGTTGAATGTCATATAGAGTTGTCTTTGTTTGATGGTTTTGGATTATTCGCATACAAATTACAATGGATTAAATATTCAAAGAAGAAAGACAATGAAAGGATTCAGAAATCATTCTTTACTCTCTAAATGAGTGAACCCTCATTTTAAAGTTAAAACTCTTATTTGAGAGCTGAGACGTCAATTCATCAAACAAAAAAGATATTTGTCAGTAATTTTCATCTCATTGAAGAATGGAGTAGGAACAGAAAAGTGTTGTTTTTTGGAACGTGATTAGTTCAAAGAAAGGAGAGTGAATAATAATAAAAGCAGTTGGTAAATGCTACAAAGTATCACTTCACTTGCAGCTGTTGAGGAGTGACCATCAGCAATTCAGAGATAAGAGTATAATCCTTAAAAATACTTTTGACTCCCTTTCATGATCTACATTCATGACGTCATTGGCGAATCCTTTGAATGGACTCCTTCTATTCTACCTTTTAGTATTAATTGAATGAAGCAAAGATTCTTACTCACAAATAAAATATTAGTATTTTTTTGCTCATATCCTTAGAGATATAAAGACATAGAGATCTTATTGTATTCTTTGGATAAATACATAATTATGCATAAACAAACCTTCCTATCTCTTTGATCAACTTACGTAGTACAAATTACTTTGTTTGCATTGGACAATGGCGACAGCTGAATGATGTTTCTCTGCTATTGAAGGGAATAAGCTCTCTATATCTTTTTTTTCATTGTCACAAAAAAAACATAGTTAACTTCATAAGCGGACTTCTGGAATAAAAATATTAGTAATGGGAGTAAATGGCACGGGGGGTGATAGTCCGGGTGCGTTAGTCTGGGGGGTGGTAGTTCTGTTAGGGTTGATGATCAAGGCTCCTTCACCAAGATTTTATGATCTTCATGTCCTTTGGACTGTTAGATTCATCAGGACATCATGAGACATATTTTATAGAGATACAGGACTGAGGCGTCCAATAGTACATTCCAAAAAGAGGAAAAAGTCTTCAATATGGAGGAGGTTATGGAAGACGGAACTCCAATCACGAAGATGAGGGGTAGGGCTCCATTCATGAAGACGAGGGGCAGGACTCAATTCACGAAGAGGAGGGACGGGGGCCCTCTAACGAAGACGAAGGAAGGACCTCCTTGGTCGAAGACGAGGGAAGGGGAGCCCTATAACGAAGACGAGGGATGGGAAGCTCTCTAACGAAGTCCGACGAGGGGTAGTGCTCCATTCAGGAAGACATGAGACGGGGAGCTCTCTAACGAAGATGAGGGAAGGAACTCCTTGGACAGACGAAAACGTGGGGTAGGACTCCATTCACGAAGTCGAGGTGAGGGGAATGTGTCTCTTACTGGAGGGAGGGAGGGAGGAGACTCGTTTCTTGGTGTTCACGGCATTTATCCTGGAGTCCCGGGAAGATAGAAGGAGGGATGGAGGAAGGGATCGAGGGATCTCCAACAAGTTTGAAGTCTAGGCAAGAATGCTTTCATGACACCCAAAAAAATAGATTCCCAACTATGATCAGAGGAGGCTCTATTATTTGACGATTGTTGATGGTGACGTCACTCTTGACTCTCTCTCCCCCCCTCATGTTTATGCATGCGTATATAAGGCGTGCGTTTTAAGCCGTGTAAAATTTGTTCCTGTTAAAATAGCTCTCGCTGTCCATGGGCACACTTGTATCATCAGTCCATTTATGTTTATTTATATCCGGTCGGTTACAATTGTATTGAACCATAAGGGCAAAAAAAAGGTCACAAACGATATATAAAACATCCAGGAGACATGATTAAGCTGAAAAAAGATCGGAGTGGAGACCTTATCCTGCAAAAATCATGTATAAAAAGTATCAAGAATAAAGTTTTATGAGAATAATTTATTCCCATACGTCAAGAACCAATGAGAAAATTATTATTATTAAAATTGTATTTGTCAAAATATGTAGATAAGCTTATTAAGCGTATTTGAAAGATTAAAACCTTTTTGAAACAAATAACTGATATGAAATATGTTTTTTTCTTCTTCATTTCAGTATACAAATTGAATATGCTTAAGATATTAAGTAAAAGTGCTTCTCAATGTATGTTCCCCGATTGCGAATCAATTATCTTTATGCAATTTATTGCATATAATAACGACAAGTGTGGAATATAGAGACCTATAAGACAATACATAAAATATGAATGTACATAATATAGTAGTAAACATCATAATTTCACAAGCGGCCACTGTTTATGTGTTTATGTCCATTGCATAATTTGTATATTTATGAAACATATGTATGTTGCTAAGACTTTAATCTGTGTAAAAATAAATGTTTAAATACTTTGCTCCATAAATTAATTTCACTTATATAGAAACATTTTCTTGACATACCGAGTAGAAAACTCTTCAAATATATGTAAATATAGTTTGTGTCTTTAATATTGTGAAACTAATTTTATTCAATCTCATCACATTTCGTGCATCAAATAGATATTTAATGATGTTATAATTTATGGACTCTTAATATACTAATTAATAGAATAAACATATTTGAATCATTTGAAACCCTCATTACATATACGACGAGCCTTGTTTTAATGTAAATAAGAATATCAAATTATCAAAAATACAGTGCCTTATAAACATACAGGCGTTTAATGGTGCCCGGAGTGATGCCAAGAGAAGACAATTGTATTGCCATCTCAATATGATATTGGTGTGACATAAGAAATGATCCTGTAAACAAATCCTGCAATGAGTGGAAATCTCAATTACGAAATCTTTTATTTTTGAATTAGTATTTATTGTTATACTATGAGTTGAGCTGGGCAAATCTGAAGTAAAAAAGATCTTTTAAAACCCAAAATCTAGAACAAAAACTGATATATATGCGGAATAAATGAATGAATTTGAAGTGTCTCTTCAATTTTGGCAGACTTTAAAATTGAATGGAACGCAATGGCACGAATCGTACGATATTTCCAATCCATATTCAACCATCTGATGTTGTATTTAGAACCTTAATATGCAGGGCTGAATAGCGAGCGGCAGCTCCAATGATTATTGCCCTTAGGACTTCGATTAATGAGTAAGTTTTGTTTACGACCTAACATAATAAGCTACTTGACTACTGATATGTACATTAGGGGGTATTATAGAAACCTAATATTGAGATATCAAACTACCCCCCCCCCCCGCGAAAGTTGCGTCATTAGAAACTAAATGATCGTAGAAAAATGGATTTTGGTTTGACCCCCTTAATATGTGATATTTCCTCATTCGCGCCGCTTGAGTATCAGACAATCTAAATCTGTCAGCCATGATGCAACCTTTGGATAGTTCCTCTTATTTCGTTCTGATCTTTTGAAACCCTGAATGCCAATGTCATGGATATATATTATCAACCATGGAGTCAATAAAAACTCCCTACATTTAAAATAAAGAAATAATATACAATCTAATTTTATGTGCCAAATTTACTGCTTGAAAATAAAGATGTGAAAATAAACGTATTTAAAAATAACTTAAAAACATCAACATAAGTACCCTTTTAATCTTTTTCCTTCTTAAAACTATAAAAGAACAGTAGTAGGAGCTGTTGTTAAGAAATGGTTGGTGCGTCAGCACTTATGTTCATTTATTGGCACTAAATATTATTTGACGAAAATTTGCAAAAATAAAAAGTCATAAATTGGTCATAGCTAAATTTAGTAAAACTAATTTTTTTCAAAATAAGCAACAACAAAAGTTTTGCTAAATAACGAAACTTTTGAACGCAATATGGGGGGGGGGGTAAGGTCAAACCAAAATCCATTTTTCTACGATCATTTAGTTTCTAATGACGCAACTTTCGCGGGGGGGGGGGGGGGGGTATGATATCTCAATATTAGGTTTCTATAATACCCCCTAATGTACATGTTTATAAATAAAGTATAAAAGGAACAGCAAAAATAAACAATAATGGTTATACTACATGTCTAATTTAAAATTTTGAATGTTTCCTTATACTGTGACGGTTCAGAATTTGAAGGACAGTTCTGCAAGAGTCCTTGCTGACTATAAATGTGGCCGATGATTACGTGTAATCTCAGATTACACATATAAACTCCTCCACATAACTGGCTCGAGATATTTTACCTAAAATTGCATAAGTATAACTTCTTTTTGGCCACCATTATCACGTCTGAGTCATGTCGAGGATATAACAGGACAGGCCATGTTTAAGAAAAAACTTTTTTATGTTTCTTGGGGCCTAGAGATATCTTATGTTCATTTAAATACATTTAAAATATTCCGTTCCGCTCACATTTATTATCCTTTCATGCTTCTTTAAGTAGAAAATATTTGTGAACCTTGTTCTTCTCTCTGTCTTTGCCTGTTAATTATGTTCAACCCGTATTTTCATGATATTTAATGAC
Source organism: Caligus rogercresseyi (assembly GCA_013387185.1). Taxonomy (NCBI): domain Eukaryota; kingdom Metazoa; phylum Arthropoda; class Copepoda; order Siphonostomatoida; family Caligidae; genus Caligus; species Caligus rogercresseyi. The sequence continues at coordinate 16,014,664 of CP045901.1, forward strand.
AAAAATATGCTCGGCCGTACTTTACTTCAGGCCGTAATAAATCATATAATGTCTATTTGGACAAAAAAAAAACTAATTGTGGTACAGTTTTATTATCCCTGGAAAGTTGTTTCAGATGCTTGAAATCCGATGTTAATTTGTTTACTTATAGAAGATATCAAAATCCTAGTCGTATGATTCATTTCAGAAATGAATCTAAAAGTATGAATCCTGAGTCTACCTTTGAATTAAACAATGTTTTAACAGAATTATCATATAACATAGGGGTTTTAATATTAATACCGAACCGTGTATTTATGTTTTTGACTACACATTAGCTTTGTATTTTAAATATATATTTTGCTTTTAGATTATATATTGTAAATGAACCCGTATTTAACAATAATAATTAAAAATGAATATTTTGAATGACTGTATTTACTTCAATGCTCCATGCAAGGATTGCGGAAAATTATTTAACTCCGTTATTGCATTTGCTGATGCCAGGGACTTCGCTTCCTAAGGAAAATAATTACCCTCAACATTGCCAACGTGGGTGAAAACTTTGTGACACCGTTGATTCTGTTTGGAGTTACTTCAAATTTTTGAAAGCATCTCTAAAAACGCGTGCCCTTGAAATGGCTATTTCCAATTGTAAAAGCCGAATTGCAGAAAAACTGGCCATCGGAATACCGGTCCAGGTGGAAGAATTTCGGGCAATTATAATATCAACAGCTGCAAGATATTCGGCTTTTGGTATCAAAATTCTAAACGTGGACGATTCATCGTGGGAATATGCGGGAAATATTATCAAGTATTATCCCTCCAAACACTACAAGAAACTTCAACACTGGCTATTACGAATACATAAAAGTTTTTAAAGAAGTAAATATTCTTAATTAGTCTTTTTAATATAAAATGTTTTGTGTTTGAAATTTTAAATTATTTTTTATTTATATAAAATTAGAAAGTATGTTTTATATGATTTTGTTGTTTGTTTAATGTTTGTTTGTTCACGTTTTTATATAGCTGTGATACATTGTAAGGAATTTTGTTTAGAGTATTAATTTTAATCTATAATGTTTATTATATATATTGTTTTATATAACTACTCTAAAAAAATAAAGTAAAAAAATAGTGGATATCCCTTTATACAATATTTTGGGTATAATTTTTCAAAAGTGTCTGTTGACATCCATAGACAAAGACGAATGTTACAAATACTTATGTGTGGGGATGCGGAAAATGCACTTTTTATGAAACGTGGTGGTTGAAAGGAAATAAGAAAAATTAAAAAAAGCAAGTTGGCATACTACAATATAGTATCACTTCACTTTCGACTGTTTAGATGTGAACCTCAACTCAGAGAAAAAAATATCGGCCTTATATTAATAATTGCTCCATGTATTTTGCGAGTCGGTACTCCTACAATATCACATATTATGTTAATAAATAAAGCATTTGCTTTTATTCAGGTGATTATTATATCTTGCGACATCCTACTGTCTCAAATGGATCACTCCTTTGACAATCAGACGTAGAAAAATACGCTATACTGCTTATTTATATCCGGTCGGATGTAATTCTGTAAAACTATAATATAGGAAAAGATTTAAAAAAAGAAAATACGGAAATAAAAAAATATTAATTGAGTATAGGAGAACACCTTTCCTCTCTGTTTCTTTCTCTCTCTAATAAGGCTGATTCATAAATTGAGACTCACATATTACAATAGTATTAAATTTTACACAAATAATTTTTAAAAAAATGATAGCACAATGTGTAATTTACAAAATGTATTTCATTAAATTTCACATATCCTTCTTTGCCTTCACTACAGCTTGAAACTCCTCATCGTGAGCAACAAGCAGGAATCTCTTCTCAGCTCAGACCATGACTTGGCTTTTGCCTTCTGATATCCTCATGCATGTCTTCCTCATATCATTCTGACTGTTGTGGGTGGCCTGGACCGTGATCTTTGTCTGAGGAAGAGATCCACCATAAGGTTCACTGTAGTGAATCCAAATGTAAAATGTATTCATTTTGTAAATCACATTGTGCGATAAGTTATTTATGTAAACAAGTTGTATTTGAATATGTGAGTCTCAAAAGTGAATATATATGTATATATAATATGTTGTGAATCCAAACGTAGTCAATGTAATCTGATAAGCATTGTTGAATGTTTAAAACATATGTATTATGTAATCTTGTTTTTTTTGTTTGTTGTTTTTTTGCCTATTCTGATCGATAGAATTGAATCCGTGTGGATTAAATAAGTCCTATCGCGTTAAAATTAGACTATCCACCCTAAGATAGTTTTGAGCTTGACCTATATTGAACGTCCCCTTTCCGGGATTGGAACTGTACCCCAACATTGAGAGTTGATCACACCTTAACGCATTGAGCTATCGCACTCCCTCATCTTTTTAGCTGGGTCGGTTGTAATTGTTTTAGAGTGTTCGTCCAGGGCGTTAAGTAGACAAGGCTGCCTCTAAGTAAGACTATGATTTTTTTTAAATACTTCTATGTATTAAGGGACGACATACCAGAGCAGGAACTACTGATTGATGATATTCGGTATTTCGTGTCATCCCATACGCATATTTCTGCAAGAGATACCGACATAAAAAATGGAATGCCATTATATATTCTACATTATGGAAGACTTTTAAAAGTGATAATTGTAATTCTCGCATTGTAAGAAACAAAGAAAACCTCTCATGGACCTTTAAGATACTTTAATATTACTCGTTACATTTTTATGTTGATACAACATTTTAACAGATAGTTTTTAAAGTCTACCGATTTGATGATAGCGATTTTTGTTACGAAATCCACCTCTTGCCTAATTCAAAACATTGACAAATAATACCTTTATTAATTCATGCATTCATTATATCCTTTCAGTCAGCCCTGACTACAAAGTCCATGGAGTATATAATGAAATATGAGAGGAAGTATTCATGAAAATATAATAATAAACTTTTAATGGAGATAAATGAAGTTTTTCTGCTTACAAAGAGACGTGACGAATAATGCAGATAATTTAACTAATGCGAGAACATAATTTTAATACTCTGACATAAAAAATGGTTGATTATATCATTATACAGATAAATTCCCACTAACTGGAATATTTTAATGAATGAAAAAATATTATTTCAGGGCGTGTGGTAATATGAGATCAAAAATCTTCATTACGAATGCTATCGTGCTAACGTCGACATGATGATTTCTCTCAGAAGTCTACGAATATTTTGTTTTGGATTTGGGTTTGAATACTTTTTTGTTTCGATAGAATTGTATCTATTTGGATATAAATAACATACTAGTGCGTAAATTAGTCACTCGAACGAAGGATCTTATCAAAGAGATTGACCAAAATTGGCCTTCCCCTCTAGGGATTCAAACCTGCGCCTCCAACATTGAGAGTTGTACGTACCTTAACGCACTGAGCTATCAATACTTTTAGTAACTAGATGTACATATCTTGTTTATTTGTTTATTTATATTTATTACTATCATCCACGATAGACATACACACGAAACGCACATATAACACTAAAGAACACAACCACACTACGGGTATCTGTGTTACAATAATAATAATACCTATGTACATATACTTATTCCTACTTAAATACTAAAATTATTTACAATAATATTTTTCATTATTTTACATTGCATAATTTAATTATTATAATGTTTTCGTCCTCCTCTTGAGAAACTTCATGCCTCTCATAGGACAGAGCAGGACATCTGTTTATGAGGTGATCTGCAGTCTGCGGTTCTTCTGTGCAGAGATCGCAAATTGCACTGATGTTCTTCCATTTACTCAAGTGCGAGAGAAAAGGTCCATGGCCAGTGACTGCTTGAACAAGCAGTTTCATATTCTCTCGTCGAAATTTGATCGTGTTTTGTTGAGGAGTTTTCAACATTAGACGAGTGTGCTTCATATTTACGCTGTTTTTGTGACAGCTGCTCCACCTTTGATAAAACAAACTATCTACTACCTTCTTCACGTAGCTCGGCGGTACTCCGGTGCATATTTGATTTTGACTCTCACAGCCACTTTTTGCAAGATAATCGGCGAATTCATTTCCAGTTATGTCACTGTGACCTTTACACCATTCAAGGTATATGTTTTTCTCCTTTTTTGCTCTTATCAAAGTTTCTTTACATTCTTAAAATAAAAGGACAAATTCTCGTTCGCTGTTGAAAATGATAAAGCCCCTACAACGGTAAGTACAGAGTGCAACTTGCCATCAATGGACTTGAATTGGAGAAACAATCAACGCTGCATACCAACCCTTTGATAAGACATACTTTCCATCTGTAAACGAGATCCTTGTGAAGCAGGTTGTTATGACCGATTGGAAGGTCATCAGTGTGAACAGCTTCCCTCTGGAGAGGACGCTCGAAGGCTACAACGAGCGCACCTTCAAGAAGCCCGCCTCGAGTAATTGTGTTGCTGCTGTCAACTTCTCCCATGCCTGGGGCCTCTCTCAGCCACTGAAAGAGAGACACACACGATATCAAGTGCTCAAAGCGTGGCAGAGACTCTTTTGGGACTGTCTAGGTTATTCTAGTTCTGCAAAGACACATATGAAACATACAATTATATGTTAAATATATTACATTTACATAGTTGGTCAATAGTTATTTTTACTTTTTGTTATATTGTGTTAGTTGTTGACGAGATCTCCTTGTTTGTATACCGTCTTGTATTGTGCTTTTAAGATGTTTATATTAGTCAGTTGTCTCTGAAGAAGCATCCCTTATTATGTTTTTTATATTGTAAATAAATCGAAGTATATTTTAAGTCCCCGTCTCGACTCCTTATTTCGGTGGGTTCCTCATCATTTATATTATTCATATGTCCCCTCAGGTAACTGCGGAATAGCTTATTTATATTTTGTATATTTCACTTATATGTATATAAGTAGCCAAGAAGACTAAAGCTGTGTTAACTCAAAAATAAATAAATCATACAGATATACAGTGCATATGAATGATAAATCGAATAAAATGAATAGTTCAATGTAAATACAATAAACAACGAGAATAATCTTCTGAACAGATATTTATTCCGGTCGGGAGCTCCAGTATGTTAACCATTCCGATGCATGATATATTGGAAAAAGGACTATACAATGAAATCGTTTGATTGCGTCATATCTGTCACGAGAACAGAGAAAATAGTATTAAAATGATATGTAGGAACCGATATTACTCAAAGGAACTTACACATAATGATGAGATGATTCAAACGACTCTTTTGAAGGACTTGTGTCGGTCCATTGTTTTTGTATTAGGTTTTTCTTCGTTTCCTGACGGATGCTGAGGGTACTTAAATTACTTCCTTTAGAATTGGCATTGTGGATATGAAACACTCTTCAACTCAAGATCAAGAAGGAATAGAAGGTGCGAAAGGAGCAGTATTTTTTTAAGATACCACAACTGACACCTTCTTTAATCTTTTGGCCTTGTACGCAATCAGGCTAAGAGAAGTGACATATAAAGTGAAATATAAAACAGACTCTCTGAACGTATCGTCATAATTGCTCAAAACATTTCAATTCAATTTTATGGACTTTTTTGGAGGCCCCTACTTGATGTTCCATTAGTGCTAGATATTTAGCCCCCACAAGCGTCATGTGATGCTTGTTATGAACCCCAATATGCCAAAGTTGTGGCTGGTGAAACCTGAGGGATAATTGACGGGTGGTAAAATAATAATTGGCGCCATAGGAACCGATGTTCCATATGATTACGTGTTATCCCTGGTAATATATTCTAACTGAAGCATATGCACTCTCAAGAACTTCATAATGAATAATAATATACAAAAGCAGTATAACCTTGTTTTACAATGTTATTAGCCTTAAAGAATCTAGTTTTATTTGGAGGTATATCCAAACAATTTATATAATGAACTAAAAGTAACCACTTTATAGATGTTCATTTAAACCATGAAAATACTGAAGTATATAATGTTCCAATCCATATAAATTTCAAATACCCAACTTAAAAGTATTTAATTTGTAAATCCAAATTTAGATTAAATACCTCAGCATAATGGTGGATCCTTATACAAACATCTATATAATAATGAATATAGAATATTTTTTGGCGAAAATAAATAAATTTTATGAATCAAAATATTGGTCAATTTAAAGATAATAGATAATACATATGCCAAACGCATTTTTAGAAAAGAAAACTGAAACGTCACAGACTATCAAGTAGCTATTTGTATTAAATAAAATCAAGTACATTTAAAAACAGTGATTGATTTCAAAAGGAATATAAATGTGAAACCCGGAGCTCTTCCGCGGAGCGGAGCTGCAGAGGACGGCCACGTTTCCCGGAGCTCCTATATTCGTGCGGGCTACCGCCAAAGCCTCAGAGTCCCGTGCGGTGTTCAGGACTTCCACTTCCTCCTGATACTGAGCTGTGCGTCCCCGGGTGGCACGTGGCGGATGTAGCCTCCGACGTTATTCCTTTGAGAGCCTTTACTTCTAGCTTGTTCCTAGAGGTATTAGATACATATGCAAATCGTAGCTGTGATGACGTCACATTTTTTTTTTGGATATATCCCTTCTTTGTTTACATGAGTTCTGCCCCCCCCCCCCCCCCTGGGTCAAATATAATATAAGGTCTATGTTTACATAATTAACAAACTATTGTTCAATATAATATATATATATAGATATATGTGTGTGTGTGTGTGGTGTTCGTGTGTGTAGCAGTAAAGTTGTTGACTCTCCTGGTAGAGATCACGATCGTATCCTCTCCTAGGAGTGACTACGATCACGATTTATATCAGAATAATCAACGACTCTGTTGGAAGAGATCAGAGTCTCTTAAAAGGGATGACAACTTAAATATGGAGATGGTATGAAGAAGTCATTCAAACTATTTAGATTTTAAGTAAAACATTGCGTAGCCTTTGCTTCCCTAAATAACAAATGAAATCATTTCCACCAAATATAGAATAGAAATTGCCAATGAAATAAATAGATTTTACAACATCGTAAAATATTATCTCTATATTTTGTCGTCATCCCTCCAGAATATATATATATATATAATTTGTAATATATAGGATATTCTGGTTAAAGTCAAACTAAGACTAAATTCCCACAGTAAAAACTATTATATTATAAAGACGTGCACTATCCTATTCTACGTAATAGCTTCTTAAAATAACTATTTTTACATTTATTTTCAAAGTTCATTAAGTCGTTGATTTCATTTGTTGGTGTTTGTGGGGGGGAGCTACTATTTAGACACCTGATGACGGAAGCAAATCTGTGATTGACAAGCACATTTTTCCTTGAATATGCATAGAGGAACTTGTTATTTTTTTTTGGCAAAAGTATGAATGCAATAAAGATTTGTCAATGGCTTATAAATAAACAAGGTGTACTAATTAAAGTTTTCTTTATTTTGCAATACAAACTTTTGCTAGAAGATGATGATCAGGAAGAAGGGCAAAGTATTTGCCATATGTTAGTTGCAAACTAAAATGTTGAGGTCCTGGGAATATATAATGGAACCGAAATGGTTTCTATGAAAAAAGCGAGCAAAAATAAAAAACTGTGATATACAAACGAATCTCTACGTGAAAGTGTCTAAATTTCTACATGAAATACAAATATCCAACTTGCAAGTTTCCCTTAAATCATTTCCATAGCCACGACATATCCCTAATTTGTTTAATTTCAACAGTCCAAATTATGGTCCTATATACTTATTTTCCTCTCCCAACTTTTTTTTCATTTTCTAACATTTTTGGAAAAGTTTTTTAGAGCCACGGATTCCCGACCTTAATCCATTGGTATGAGTTATCCATTACATCTTAAGAGCAATATTAATCAATATGTTAGCTTTAGTATGATAAATAGTATTCTCTTCATCAAGCATTTTGAAGATCCTTTACTTAGATCCATTATATCTTTATCTTTTTCATGGTTTTACCACTTTTTTCTTATATTATAGTTTAATTATACATATAGCATACAATTGAAACAAGTTAATGTTTAATGAAGATCCTTTACTCATATCCATTATATCTCTATATTCAATATCTTTGTAGGGTTTTATTATTTCGTAATGTGTATAGTTAAATTATTAATTATACACATAGCATACAAATGAAACAAGTTCATGTTTATGAGAACAAGATGATTCGCACGTTTATGGAATCTGCTTACTTACATATGTAAGTATATGTTTTTTGTCGGTTTTCAAATTCTCTTTTATTTTGTTATTTAAAAAACAATGATACATAAAATACAACAACAGATACTATAAAATATATTAAAAATACTCAAGACGGTAGTGTTTTTAAACACTATAGAGCAATTACATACATATCCTATATGACCAATACTATGTTCACATTTGTGGGTTCCAGCAAGAATCACAGTTTAAATAGATTTTTGTGAAAATGAGTTACCATCACTATAATATAGTTGATAAATTTCTCCTTCGTTTATATTAGTAATATATTTCGATTAGCTGAATACAGCTCGGATAATTGCTAATTATATATTATAATTGGAATAAGGAATAAATCTCTTATGGCTATGAAAAAAGGACTATCTTTGAGGGATCATATCGGAGGGATCATGTGGAATTGAACCCCTTAAAAATAAGTCCAATAGAAATAAAATCATTCTAACTTACCGAAATAAAATGGCATTCATGGGTAAAAACGTGCGCAACTGGTCTTAAATGCTTCTGAAATATCTTTTATAAGTAAAAAACTTAAATTGGTTTTCTTATATTCACTATTTTCATTTAGAATTGCTTTTTGCTGAACCACCTCAAAGTATCAACCAGTGTTGATACTTATAAAAGCTTTAAAAAGTTCATTATGAGGTAATTAATATATATTACATTGCTAAATGTACTAATGTATGCCGTCACGACAAAATGATTTGGCTCGCATTTATCTTAGATTAATATTTTTATGATGAAGGCAAGTATATATTAAAATATTCAATGACTTAGAGAATTAAGACTAGGCCGAAAACTGGGTGTGCAGTAATTTCATCGCGCGTAAATTCGTCACGGACCTTTTTGTAGCCGTTTTTTTGTTCGCGGGTAAATACATCGCTTGCTCTTTATAGTCAGTCAATTTTGTCGTTCTGCTTTTTGTCACGGGCATTTTTGTCGCCAAGATTTTTTGTAGTGAAGTATTTTCGTCGTTCGTCTTTTTTTCGTGGTATTTTTTGTCAACTAGCTTTTTTTGTAGTGAAGCGTTTTCCGCGCGATTTATTTTTTTTACTTTGTAGACCTAATCTCGTTCGCTTAGTCGGGGGTACCATGGGGTTTAAATCTACCGCTGACGCTCTTTAGGGAAAAAAGACAAGCAGCCTAAGAGTAAGAAATTACAGTAAACCCGAAAACTGGCATACATCATCTCTGACATCACAGTAAAAATATGCATACTCCAGAAGACTAA
>CP045901.1:16030001-16070617 GCA_013387185.1 Caligus rogercresseyi
AATATATGTTGGGATTTATCCGTATGGACATGCTGATCCACATCTTCCCTACTTTGTTGTTATTGTTACAAGAAAAGAATATACTCAGTAGTCTCTAGAACTTCTTCCTCTTTGCGTCTTTACATTGGTGACCCCTTGTTTTTGAACATGCCCCGAAAAGAAAGTTCACCCCCACTTCTAAAAGAAGAATCCAAAAAAATGGAGGAGTCAAACTTGACTATGGCCGTCGCGGAACTTCGTCTTCCAAGATTTGCGTCATCGGACGTCGAGGGTTGGTTCCGGCGGATCGAATTGGATTTCGCTTTGAGAGGCATACATAACTCTAGGGCGAAATATAGCCTTATGGCCTCAGCATTGCCGGGCGAGGTTTTCAAAATTATCCCTAGGGATGAAGAACATCCTAATTACGAAGGGGCAAAAAGGGCCATAATTTTTAGATATGACTCTCTCCGTCTAAAAGGGTAAGAAAATTAGCTGACCTCATAGTTGATTCTTCTTCTCTATCCGCCATGGAGGTCAAAGACGAAGAGGAGCGTCTCCTCGATGAGGAGTACTTAGTGGATTTACGTCAGGGCTCAATAAAAGAAGTCCTGATAAGGAATGCTCCAAGGAGCAACATCCATATCTAAGAACCCAATCAAATCTTCCTAAGGAAAACTTGGTCGAAATGTGCGCGGCTGCGAAGGAAGTATCGGCAGCTACGATTTCGATCATCGATACTCCTGCTACAGCTTCCATAGTCGCACCTTTGATTAAGGAGGAGTGTGACGGATCTTCAACTGTCCCTCCAAAGCCTGCAAAGAAAAGAAGAAGAATATGTTACTACCATGAAAAGTTTGGATTGAAAGCAACTGTATGTTCAGGATCTGATTGTCATTTTCATTCTCTAATTAAAAAAAACTAAGTTGCCCTCGGTTGCATGGAACCGAGGCAATAAATAAACATCGAATTTTTGTTAATGAAGGACAATAATAATTACTTTTCTTGTAGATACTGGAGCCCAAGTATCGGGCATAGCCTATAAAGAACTACATAAAAGAGAAAATGCAACCCAATTTTGGTTATGGAGGAAATCCTATAGAAGTCATGGGTACAAAGACTCTAAGGATCCAAATTAAGGACCTAGGAACTTTCCAATGGAAATTCCTCGTCGTATCCAGAGGCCGTCCTATTATGGGGGCCGATTTTCTCCATTCTATGAAATCAACGTTGACCTTTTTAACAAGAAATATACAAAAATGATCCATATGTCATTTCAGTCATATCTACAACCCAATGGGTTAAATCTCAATGTCCAGAAATCTTCGACTGCAAACGATTCACTGAATCTCACCCGGCTCATGGCGTGGAGCATCACATCGCAACGAAGGGCCCTCCTTGCTTCGCGAAGTCCCGAAAACTAGATGGTGTGAAGCTGAATTTCGTTAAGAATGAAATTCATGGGCTCCTGGATAAGGGAATACTGCGTCCATCGTCCTCAAATTTTTCGTCCGCCATCCACGTAGTTCCGAAAGCCAACGGAGGATGGAGAATGTGCGGCGATTATCGGCAATTGAATAATATGTCCGACTTGGATCGTTATCCTCTTCCTAATTTGCGAGATTTTGTGGCAAACCTAAAAGGTAATACAAAATTTAGTAAAATGGATCTTCACAGAGAGTACAATCAAATTCCCATGAATAAAGATTCAATCAACAAAACAGCCATCATCACTCCATTTGGATTCTATGAGTATTTGAGATTGCCATTTGGGCTAAAGAATGCCGCTCAAACATTTCTAAGGCTAATTGATTCAATATTGAGCGGAGTAAAGAATGTTTTTGTATACCTTGATGATATATTAATAGCTTCTAAGACGTAGGACGTACATCGTCAAACAATCAATGAAGTATTATCTCGGCTAAAAATCTCTGGTTTATTCCTTTCCTCTGAAAAATGTGAGTTTTTTTAAAGACTCCGTGGAGTTTTTGGGTCATAAATTTCTAAGGATGGCTTTAAACCTCTAAAATCAAAAATTGAAGCTCTAGAAAAAAAATGAGTTGAGTTTATGTATCTGCCGCGTGCGGACGTGTTTTTTTTACTGCTCTGTTTTGATCTTAGTTTAAGTGATAAAAAGTGTTTAAATGTGAGTTTTTGTGATCCTGTACTTCCTAACGGCACAAACTTAAGGTCGTGAAACTCCAAGGACATTTAATTATCTTTGCCGATATACGGGAGGTTAATTATAATTTATTAGACTTTATTGTGTTCCTTCACACGCCTTCACAAGAAATTCTTCTTTTCTTACTCTGAATAATCAAGATAAGAATGTCAATCCGGCCACCTGATAAACCCCCAGATGAAGGATCTCAACGGCTCCTTTACTCGACGCGCTCAGAAAGGGAAAGGAAGATGAAGAACCCGTGGAAAATAAGACGTTTGACTGGGAGAAGAAATACAGGTGGAAAGTGTTTATTATTATGATTGGGGATGATCAAGATAAATCTTTCGTGTGGAGGGGTTGAAACCATAGAGATATAAAGATATAGAGAGCTGATTCCCTTCAATGGCAGAGAAATAGCGTTCTAATGTTTCTGTGTGTGCAAAATAAACAAAGTAATTTATACTACGTCATCGTAAGCTGATCATAGAGATAGAATCTATGAATGATGAAGAGAATAAACTCTACAGTAAACCCTCGATATAACGCCCCTCTGTATAACGAACTTCGGATACAACGAACCTTCTGGAGCTAGCCGAACAAGCCTCAGATATAACGAACTTAAGTTCGTTATATCTGAGGATACCGAACTTCCTGGAGCTGGCCGAACAAGCCTCATATATAACGAACTTAAGTTTATTATATCTGAGGCTACCGAACCTTTTGTGTTCATGACCGAACAAGCCTCAGTTATAACGAACCTAAGTTCGTTATATTTGAGGCTACCGAACCTTCAAGACCGAACAAACCCCGAATATAACGAACCTAAGTTCGTTATATTTAAGGCTACCGAACCCAAATTATGAGCTGCTGCGGATCATGCGGTTTGAACTCATGCATGAGGTGCAGCAGAGGAAGACGCAGGCAAAGATCTCTGACTTCTTCAAGGCTGGCCCCTCCCCAGCCGAGAAGAGGTCTAGGACAGAGTCTGAGACCAGCAGTGTGTCTGTGACTTCGACTTCCTCCACTAATCTGCTAAATGTGTCCAGCGGAAGTTCGTCGTCACTCCTGCAGGATATACCTTACACTCCAGAGCCCCCTTTAATGAACTTCGGACTTAACGAACTTTCGGATATAACGACCCTGCCCTCCCCCCATATAGTTCGTTATATCGAGGGTTTACTGTATATCTTTTAAAAGTCTTTACGGTCACAATGACGTATTTCTCTGAAGGATCCAATCAGCTCTCTATATCTTTATATCTCTATGGTTGAAACATATTTATGTTTACGATATGGCTATGCTCTTTGGTTTCAAAGAGCATGAAATCAATCGTGCAAAGGTGATTTATATCCTTTGTTGATAATTGGTGATCTAAATGTGGATCTGTACGGGACAAAAGCAAAACACCCAAATTCTCAATATTATACAAATTAATACCCTTGACTTGGATGATATAGTTAAATCTTTAGTCCAGAAGACAATGTGTCGTGGAGGAGTGGGAAAAATCTTCACGAATAGACTTAGCGCTGGCTTCGTCCTCTATTAAGGAAAAGACCATTAACGCACGATTTCGCCCCTATCATGACTTTGATCATAAAATGATCGATATTCAATTTTATCAGGACCGGCGAAAAAAAAAACGTTTTAAGGTCCCAACATGGATTTTACAAGACAAAAATTTTATTCAAGATATCAAACATCGTTTTACCAAACGTTTTAATAGTTCTTTTAATCCTAATAAGCTTGCATTTATTTTATCATATACAGTTCGAGCAACAACTTTAAAATTTATTCGTAAAAAACGTCAAAAAGAGGCAGCATTTCAACAAAGTCTTGATGATCTGCTTGATGATAACTCGATTTTTTGCGCTATATTTCGTCCGACACAGCTAATTTATTTCGGGTTTCAGAAATGGCTGAAATTGATTTTAAACAAAAAATTGAGAAGGAAAGCAATTCATCTAATAGACTTAAAAACCTCTTTCCGAAAAACTACTCTGTCAGTATGATAAAGAAAATAGTGAATGAAGGAAGTTCAATAACGGACCCTAAAGAGATTTTAAAACTTTTTCACTGCCGTTTTCAAAGACTCGTAGGCGGTGTTAGATCTAACTTCCCTCGCCCAAAGGTGGGGAAAATTTGATTTTTACTAAAACCGTCATTACTCAATATATTAAAAAGAAGTTTAACGATAGTAAAGCATCAGGACCCGATGGCATTGTAGGGAAAATCTTTACCGAATGTACCGATGAAATCGTTCCCTATCTTTTGGAGTTGGGAAAATCGATGGAGATACATGGTAAACTTCCAAAATCAGTGACCAAAGGTCGGATAACCTTGATTCCTAAAAAAGGCAGCCCAACAATATAAATAATTGGCGACCCATTACGGTACTCAAAGTGAGCTACCGAATTCTCTCAGGGGTTCTTGCCTCTAAAATTGAACCAAGTTTAAACTATAAACTAGGAAAAGAACAAAAGGTTTCCTTAGGGGGAGGAAAATTGCTGATATTTCTATCAACATAGGAACAGCTATTGAAATTGTTTGTAAAAGAGGCACTTATGGAGCTGTAATTGCTGTGGACTTTACGAAAGCATTTGACACAATACAGCATCACCATATTTTTAGATCAATAAAAAAAGTACTCCCCAAAAATATTTTAACCCTATAAGAGCTCTTTTATATAATGGCACTTCAACTATTTCCTTAGGAGGAAAAGAAAGTGAATCTATAATTTTAAAGAAAAGTTGCCGTCAAGGCTGTCCGTTGGCCCCGCTTTTATTTATAACTGGCCTTATAGAATTATGTGATGTAATCACAAAAAAATACTCAGGCTTTGGAGTAGACTTTGGCTCATCAAAACATATAATTGATATGTATACTGATGATGTCACGCTAATGCTCGAAGCCAATTCCCAAGAGCAACTTTTGAGACGGATTGAAATAGTTCTGAATCACTTCAGAGTACTCGAAAAAGATCTGGGCTGATGATAAACATTAAAAAAACTTCAATTCTTCCTATTGGAAAATGGAACCCTGGTATGACCTTAAAGTTTCAGGTTGCTCAATAAGGGGAAGCTTGGAGATCTTAGGAATTTCTTGGGATGCGATGGGCGCCTCTGAATCAAATTGGTTTAATATGAAAAAGCATATTAGCCATTATCGAATGGCTAATATGCTTTTTCATATTTACGCTCAATTCTTACGTCAAGCGACGCTTTCACTTGGCTAATGTTAGGTACTGATTTTATAAATGAAAAACTAGTAGAAATGTCCACCTTTTTAGCCTCCATACAAATAATTATTTGAAAGGCTCCCCTATTTCTACGTCAAGTTTTAAAGTAGATATCGTGCGGCAGAATTGCAATAAAAAATATTATTTAAAAATCTTCTTGATCCAAGAAACTGGAACTCATTGCACTGTCCAAAAGAATTACATTCCCTGATTTAGTCCGCGAACCACTATTTAACAACGGTAGATTCTCCTTTCCCTTGAAGAGAGCTGCTATAAGGCATCAAGTGCCGGTACCTGGCATTTAAGGATGTCCTTTGGATATGACACAGGAGAAGAAGCTGACCAAATATGCAACAAGTACTTGGAAGAATTAGACCTTCCAAGAACTTGGAATCACGCATAATGTGCTCTGTGTCAAAGGTTTGGGATATAATAAATTACAGCGCAGTTCCAGGTTTCTTCTGGTTGTATATTTTATAATACACCATGTAAAAACTGTGGACTATGTATAATAGTACTGTCCATGCTTTTGCCAAGTGCCCAGTTCTTGACATCTTGAGGGAGTTTGTCACTCTAAACGTGTAAGTACGAGTTCGAACTCCTCGCGCGCCCGTTCCATCATAGGAGGGAAGGGTGGAAAAGAGGAGGGAGAAATGATAATGATGCAGTATGTTTTAGAAGTGTAAGTGGAATGACGAATAAAGTTTTTTTGAAGAAATAACCATCACAAGCTAACGGGCCCTGAAAACAATGAGTATTAAAATTGCAGACGTGATTCGTCGCTACGATGGATCGGAGGATATATCGGCGTGGATCAGCCAGGCCGAGCTGGCCAAGGAACTTTTGTCGCTCGAGAGCCTACACAATGTGATCCCCCTCTTCCTTGATAGGGAGGCCTTCGCTGTTTATAACCAGTTACCACCCGAAGACAAAAAGGATGAAGGCCGGATCAAGGAGGCCCTTCTCAGGGCCTTCTGTATGGACAAATTTTCAGCATTTGAAGAATTCCGGAAACGGAATTGGAGATCCGGGGAACCTGTGGATGTATATCTCACTGAGCTACGGAGACTAGCGAAAATTGCAGGGATTGAAAAGGACCCGGAGACGATACGCCTTGCCTTCGTCGCAGGACTACCCAAAGAAGTCAGCTCCCTTGTAAGGGCAATCCCAAATGTTTCCGAGATGTCAATATCTAGTCTCGTAGTAACGGCAAGAGCCCTCATCTCGAATTACAAGACGGAGGTTGAGAAAGAGTATCCTTTGAGTGCAGCCGCCGGAAGACCTGAGGGACCTTGTTTCTCATGTGGAGGTTCTCATCTCATTAAAAAATGTCCGGGGAAGAAAAACGTAAAATGCTTTCGGTGCGGGGCGTTGGGTCATATCGCGAAGTTTTGCCAGGGAAACGAACAGAGGATGTTGTTGGCGCCACCAACGTCCTCGGGAGGAAAATCGGCGCACCAATAATCCCCCTTATCATCAATGGCAAGAAGGCCCACGGTCTTCTTGACACAGGGTGCTCCAAAACAGTTGTGAGCTCCCGCCTCATCAACAAACTTGTACCCCTCCGCCCCGTTAATGTAATGGGGTTTGATGGTTCAATCACACGATGTCGAGGGAAGTCCGAGGCATCTCTTAAGATCAACGGAAAGACTATAAGAACCGAGTGCATTGTGAGTGACAGGATGATCCCCGGAGTGGACGTAGTGGTGGGGACTGATGTCATAAAATTCTTCCATTTTACGTTGGATGAAGGTAAAATCATCGTTGCTCCAACCTTCGAGGCTAATCCTCCGGACAATTCAATCCGAGGGAGAAACTTTAGTGCGACATTCAATGGTGGATCGTGGACCGTGGAATGGGAGTGGACTCAAACCCCTCGGCTCACTAACAAGTTGGGGCAATATGGAGTGAAAAAGAACATCGCAACGAGGTTTGAAAAAGAAATTGAGCGTTGGGTAACCAATAAATGGCTCGTTCCCTACGAAAAGGAATATCAAGGGGGAGTTATTCCTCTGATGGCCGTCTTCCACGAAGGGAAGAACAAGGTTCGTCCTGTATTAGACTTCAGAGAACTCAATAAGTTTGTTTCCTGCTCTGGAGCCGAAGCGGACGTATGTGGAGAAAAACTTAGAAAATGGAGACGATGGTCACCCAAATGTTCTCTTCTCGACCTAAAAGACGCATATATGCAGATTGGAGTGAGCAAGTCTTGCAGCGAGTTTATGAAAGTGAGAGTAGGTGGCAAAGTGTTCGAACTGACCAGACTCGGGTTTGGTCTCAATTGCGCACCCGAAATAATGAAGGCCATCGTTCATGAGGTCCTTCAAAAGGAAGAAGACATCGGAGAGGCCACTGACAGCTATTACGACGACATAATTGTCAACACCGAAAAAGTAAGCGTTACGAGGGTCAAAGAACTCCTTTCATCCTACGGTCTTGAGTGCAAAGAGCCCGTTGCTCTAGAGGAGGCCAAAGTTCTGGGCTTGAAGATAGAAAAACGGACGGACGGGCTTCAATGGATGGAGGAGGATCATATGGTACAAAAGGAAATGCTCACAAAGAGAGAGCTTTTCTCAGTTTGCGGTAAACTCTTGGGACACTATCCAGTTGCGGGATGGCTCAGAACCTCTACCAGTTTCATCAAGAGAAGTTGCCTCGCAGAAGGATGGAGCGAACCAGCAGGACTCGTTTCGATGAGCCTCCTTAAAGAAGTTCTGGATCGGGTCAAGAAAGACGACCCTGTCCATGGGAAATGGACCGTGTCTAAAGGAGGAGATATCACCGTATGGTGCGACGCTAGTTCAATGGCATATGGAGTCTCCCTTACCAAAGATGGGGACGTCATAGAAGACGGAGCGTGGCTACGTAAAAAAGAAGATGGTAACCATATAAATTTAGCTGAACTCACAGCTGTCATCAAAGGAGTGAATATGGCCATCAAATGGGAATCTTCAAGCCTCAAAATCATGACGGACTCAGCGACTGTATACTCCTGGATAAACTCTTTGCGCCTCAAAGACAAACGGATCAAGGTGACCGGACTCTCCGAGATGCTCGTTAAGCGTAGACTAACTATTCTGATAGACACTCTGGAAAGCTACGACGTCCAGTGGGGGATACAACTCGTCCCCACAACGAAAAACAAAGCAGACTTTCTAACGAGAGTACCAAAACATTGGATGAAAAAGACTGGAAGTCTATCTTCGAACGGATGCTCGATCAGAGAGATCAGGCGGATCCACGAAATGAGTCACAGGGGTGTGGACGGAACCCTTCATTTTGTCAAGAAAGTTATGCCCGAAGTCTCGAGGTTCGAAGTGGAAGAGGTCGTGAAATCGTGCGAGGAATGTCAGTCCATTGATCCGGCATCAAGGGTAGCTGGAAACGGCAAACTATCAGTGCCTGCTAACTGGGCCCGAATTGCAGTCGATATTACGCATGTGGGTACAAAGAAATTTCTCACAGCTGTAGATTGTGGGCCCAGTAGGTTTGCCATATGGAAAGAAGTCGAACAAGAGAGCGAAAAGGAGGTAGTCAAGGCCTTGGAAGAAACGTTCGCAGGGTACGGGCCTCCTTTGGAGATTCTGTGCGATAATGGAAAGTCCTTCAGGTCCAAAGGGCTATCCTCTTTGTGTGAACGATGGGGGGTCATCTTGACTTTCCGATGCGCATACAAGCCTTCCGGGAACGGCGTCGTAGAAAGGAACCACAGGACAATAAAAACCATGGCGTCCAGAACGAAAAAAACGATCCAACAATGTGTTTTTTGGTACAATGCCACCCCTGGGGGTGAATACAATCGCCCACCATCAGTGGAACTGTTTGGAAAAGAATATCGTAATCCTTTCTTGACGCCAAATAAACAACCTCCGTCCCAAATCGAATCAGAAGGAGACCTTACTGTTGGGGAATCTGTTTGGGTGAAGCCCCATCGGGTATCGTAACAAAGGTCAATTCTGGATTTAATATTGAGGTGGATGACGTACCCAGACATAGAACCCACATAAGGAAGAAAGTGGCAAAGGAGCAAGAGGAGCAACACGAAGGTGCCGAGGACCCCATGGAAGCAGAAGCAAAACGACCCGAAAGGAGTAAACGCGTTCCATTTTATTTCAAGGACTTCATCACAAGGGATAGATGATGATTATAGATAACGATAATGATATATATATATATATATATATTGATGTTTACTATTTTATTTTTGTTCATTTTCATTTTGTGTTTAATATGTTTTTTTTAAACTATATTTTGTATTATATGCATTGGTGATCCGTAAGGATCACGGGGGCGTGTAAGTACGAGTTCGAACTCCTCGCGCGCCCGTTCCATCATAGGAGGGGGAAAGAGGAGGGAGAAATGATAATGATGCCAGTATTGTTTTAGAAGTGTAAGTGGAATGACGAATAAAGTTTTTTGAAGAAATAACCATCACAAAACGTCAAGGGGTCACAATAAAATCGTGCCTGCTCTACTTCTATTTGGACTAAAGTCAAATCCCAGAAGTGCCTCAAAACCCGTGCTTTGGAGATTTCTCTATCAAGTTGCAGAAGCTATATTGCACAGAGGTTAACACTCTATGAACATGTTTGCTCCGAGGACTTGAGGGCCATTTTTATTGCAACAGCAGCTTCGATACTCGAGTTTATCTATAAAGATACCAAAAGTGGGCTCGTCGTCATGGAATTTTGCGGGAGATTTAGCGCGGTTTTATCCTTCTTGTTTTCAGAACCATTTACGGTTTTTAAAACATTTAATTAAGGTTAACCAGAGGTTTAAAAATTACAAAAATTAGTAGGCCATATCCCCTTCACTGTTGTATTTTTATTGAAATTCCCTGTGTAATGATAATAATGCCTTCTCATGTTTTCCCAATATTCAATCTTGCCGCCGTGGATATCCTGCAGTTACTTAGTGGAGATCTCTTCGATCTTTGGGTTCGAGAGAAACCGAAACTGGGTGGCAATCATCACCTTTGACATCACCGACACCATGAGGAAGATATGAAAGTTTCCAAGGATCTGGGTTGGAAGGAGCCGAATGCTTTTTGTATTTTTTTTTTTTTGCTGTTCTTAGATATTTTAAATATTGATAAACCTTTTTAGTAGGTGCCTACATCGTTGTGAAATGTTTGTATTATTTTAGGTAAATTTGTTAGTAGATTTGGCTTTAGTTTAGGGTTTTAATTTTAAACTATAAGGTTTATTTATATATAATACTATATGTAACTACCCTAAACGAATAAAGTCTCTTTAAAAAAATCAAATCTCTAGAATCAAAGGACGTCCTCCTTTGATTCTAGAGATTTAGAGATTCAACGCTTCCTAGGAATGACCCAATACTACTCTCAATTCATTAAAAATTTGTCCAAATGGACAGTGCTATTATACCCCCTTTTAAAGAAAAAAATTAAGTTTGTTTGGAATACCGAATGTGAAAAGGCTTTTTTGGGCATCAAAAAAGGCCTCTCATCGTGTACTCTACTATCATTTCGTAACAACACATTACCCTTAGCCCTCACGACGGATGCTTCAGATAATGGAATTGGTGCTGTTTAGAACAGAATGTCAATGGACACTGGCAGCTTTAGCCTTCTGGTCAAGCGCGTTATCCGAAACTCAAAAACGGTATTCAACTTTTGACCGGGAGTTGTTAAGTGTAAAGGAGAGTATAAAACACTTCATTTGGGCATTGGATGGACAAGAATTAATATATTTACCGATCACAAGCCTTTGGTATCAGCCATTAGCGTCCGTAATCCCTCCAGGACTCCAAGACAGTTCCATGCATTTTCGTATATTGCGGAATTCAATTGTACAATCGCACATGTTTCGAGAAAACTGAATCATACCGCAGATATACTCTCCAGGAACATCACAAATATTAAATTGTGTCCAAGTTTCTTCCGGACGTAATTGAGGACCAAAGACTTCATGACCCTAAATTATTAAATTTTAAAGTTAAGCCAAATATCAAATGTGTTTCTGGAGCTTAACTTACAGGCTATGGAAACGGTGATTCATTTCGTGTAGCGGTATCCTTCTCCAAGCTTCGGCAAAGAATTATCCATTCAAGCCACAACGATAGCCATCTCGGTTTCAAAGAGACACTAAGACGGGTATCTCTCTTCTAGGCATGGCCAAAAAAGGTCTGATGTCAAGAAGTTCACTTCAGAGTGTATTGCCTGTCAAAAAGCAAAGCCTTTCAAGACTTCAAAGCCAACTTCCTCCTTCAATCCACCTTCATCAAGACTTTCATTAGTCCACGTGGATATAATCGACCCTTTTCCACAATACAAGGACAACACTACGCCCTGACAATTATGGATCGACACACCAGGTGGCCAGAGGTGATACCCATGCCGAATATAACTTCCATTACGGTGGCTAGATCATTCTTGGACGGCTGGATATCAAGGTTCGGTATACCTGACATCCTTGTATCTGATCGAGGAACACAATTTACAAGTTCCTTGTGGATGTGCGTTTGTAAAACCCTCGGAATTACAAACAAGACTACGACTTCGTACCATCCAGAGTCGAATGGGCTCATTGAGAGGTTCCATAGGTCCTTGAAGACTGGCCTCGTGGCGAGAATGCTAGAAGAAAAGAAAATTGGATGAGTGCTCTCCCAATTGTCTTATAGGGGCTACGGAATTCCGTCCCAATGGATCCAGGAGCTAATTATTCCCCTTCCAGTTACTTACAGGTCGCCCAGGATCTCTAGCTTCAAACTTCTTTGACGTCACCCCTCCACCAAAGGCTGACGTGGACTTAGGAGGCTTCTTCGAAACAATGGAGAGGCTCACTCACCTTCCTCCACCAAGTAGTCCAAAGGGAACTACTCACCTGGGCAAGAGACTAAACAAGGCTAATTATGTCTTCCTCAAGAATAAGCCGATCCGGGAGTCCCTTTTCTCCGAACTTTTGGGTCCTTTCAAGGTGTTGGAGAGGTATGACCGTTATTTTAAAGTCCAATTAGGATCCAAAGACGACAAAATCTCCAAGACCGACTCCATCCCGCGTTCGGAATAGAAGAAATCCTCCCACAGACTCCAAACGTGCACCTTACAAGGTCTACATCAGCCTTTTAGTGTACATAGTTATAATTATTATTTTTTAATTTTTATTCGACTTTTCTTTGTGATCATTGTTATAGTTGTTGCGTTATTATTATTTTTGATATTGCATCAGCTATTAGACATGCTTTTTTATTGTTATTCAAACACTCGTCTAATAGAAGACTCTAAACAAGGAAGGGAGGCTTTCGCGTGCGAGTAAAGTTCGAAACAGAAAAGAATGAAGTGAAAGAAGACTGAGAAATCATATATAAATATTTTCAGTCAGAAATTGGAATAGGTTTACTTTTTAGTAACATATGTATATTGTAAATAACTAAGATATATTGAATTTATAAATAATAATCTTATATTATATCAATAAGCAACGTATCACAACATAAATAGAATCAAAAATAATTATGATAAATAATGAGAAGACCTTAATCAAGCTTATAAATTAATGCATAAGATAGTAGAACAAATCTTCAAGGAATGGAAGGTTACTATACATATTTTTACACGTAATGTTTAACAATAAATAGGTAATCTTTAAACATGTATAAAGCATAATAATTAATCAGGCTTGTGAGCGTTCAGCGTTCAAAAAATATTAGGGTTCCGTTCAATGTTTTTGCGTTCAGCGTTCCGTTAGCGTTCAATATATATTTTTTTTTTGCCTACATGGTTCGATAGAATTGCATCCGATAGGATATAAGTTATAGCATTAAAATTAGTCTATCGAACCTAGGATCTTATCAATGAGGTAGACCAAAAATGACCATCCCTATCGGGATTCGAACTGCGCCCCAACATTGAGAGTTGAACACGCCTTAACACGCACGGCTATCGAGCTCCCTCAAATATTTAAAAAATAATTTCCTAAAAAAGTAATCGTGTGATGACTTTTTTTTTTAGAAAAGAATTCCCAAAAAAGTACTGCGTAGTGATGACGTTTTTTTTTTTGCGAGAAAAGAATTGACCAAAAAAAGTACTGCGTAGTGATGACGTTTTTTTTAGAAAATTTCCCAAAAAAGTACTGCGTAGTGATGACGTTTTTTTTTTTTCCGAAAAAAGTCCAAGAAATGTTTGGAAAAATTGAACGCTGAACGCAAAACTCTTTTTTTTGCGTTCAGCGTTCAAAAAAAAGTTGCGTTCCGTTCAGCGTTCCGTTCTTCGTTCAACAAGCCTGTAATTAATTGATTTAATGTAGTTACTGATTCCGATTTAGAGAATAAATTCATCTGATTTTTGTTGTAGACCTTCGCTCGTGAAGCTGCAGAAGTCCTCGATGTCCTAAGCTCTGTCTTTAATACCAAAATGTCTTTGGGAACGTCTGGAAACAGAGATGGGACAGCATTTCTTCGTAGCTTCCGGTATTTCCTTTTGCGTCCGCTTGAATCCTTTCCTAGAGTCGAACCATTTACCGAAAGAAAGTCCTCCACCCTGAAGTGCCTCGAACATAATTGATGAGAATAAGAAGGTGCCTATGATTTAGTAGCCCAAGGGAGCACATTCTTCGACTTATCAAAGAGCTTGGGCTCCTTTTCCTTCGACGGAAAATAGTGAAGAGATGTTCTTTCTTCGGAATATTTCCGTATCCTCGATTGCATCCTGGAGCACTACACTTAATTGGGCATTTTCACGAGAAAATCCAAACACATGTTTCAATCACCACCGACTCATAGAAGATACAAACTATTATGTGTACTTTTGATAAGGGGTAACTTTACTCGCACACCAAAGCCTCCCTTCCATGTTAGAGTCTTCTATGTCTAGGGGGAGGAGTGTTGGGACTTAATCCACATGGACATGCTGATCCACATCTTCCCCTACTTTGTTGTTATTGTTACAAGAAATGAATATACTCAGTGGTCTCTAGAACTTCTTCCTCTTTGCGTCTTTACATATATATTTATACATAGGCGTAGGAGACAGGGGGCAACTGCCCCCAGTTGACCCCCCAAAAATTGGGTGAGTTCTAAAATTCGGGCAAATTGGTTGAGGTATTCGGACATTTCAGTTGAAGAAAAAAAATATGAAAGCAACAGGATTTTAAATATAACAAAATAATAAATATGTAATTAATAGTATGAAATTACTATATAGAAAATGTTAATCTACATAGCTTTCTTCATTCGATAATTATTTCATTGATTTAACAGTTTTTGTTAAAATTCGGGCAAATTGAATGCTGCCCCCTCCAAACCAAACATCTCCCCTACGCCTATGTATATATATAATTGCTATTTACTTCATGAAAAAGTAAATCAGATACTTAAATATGTGTTAAACATTCAAATGAAATCTGTATTTAATTTTGTTCCTGTGGGAGTTTAATATCCTCTAAACAAGGATATCCTTTTGTCCATAAGTAAAGGCCTAAAAATAATCTAGCAGGAATCTGATTTAAATCAACGGGAAAAGATATTATCACTTTATGTCAGTACTAGTATGGTTTTTTTAATCTTTATTTTCGTCATTTATCATTTATAAAAACCGGACTAACTGAACTCTACCTATGGGCATTATTATAGTCTATAATACTTATAACGTACTATTTTAATTGTTATACATTTCCAGCTATTGCTAAAATTGTTTAATACCATTATTTTAATTGTAATGGAATATTATATGACGTTTTGTGTGGTTGATGTGATTCTTGAGCTTAGGCGAAAACTGAATTTTAAGCTCATAATCGGAAGGCCGAATGGACCTTTCTTATTTTCACTAACAATACCATAACGAACTTTAATTATTTCAATATGAACTTTAAAATTAAGATGTACTTTAATTTGAGAGGTTTCGTAGAGCATTTATGAACAAACTTGCGTAAGATAAATATATTTTTAATATAATAACTTTCTTTTAACAAATGGATGAATCTTTAACCAAGCTATATTATAATACATGTCCATAGTCCTCGTTCTCTATGATCATAATATTGTTTTTAATTAAAACAATTTACATCATTACATTTTTGGATAAGAATAATTTGAAATATTATTTTCTTAATTTCAACTCTGACGAAGGATTTCAATTTTACATTAATGCTGAATTAATATCATATCACATAGAGAATCAATTGGCTTTACTAAGCATTATACTATGTTTTCTCATCATTCTGTTTCCGGAAATAATTTTTGAATTTGAAAATATACGACAAAATGCATCAGTTTGTATTCTGCTTATTTTCTGAGTTTATTTTTTGTATATTCCCAGTTCAGAAAATATACATAGATGAAACTTTTACATATTAATGTGTATATTTTTATCTTTGTCCTGTGTTAATTTATGCCTGATTATTTCGTTATTCTGCAACAATTAATTAAATTTATTAATTATTGAATTAAAATGTATCTACCTCTGGTTTATTTTATAAGAAACGGGAGCTTCCGTAATCATCTTAACAGCAGAAATTCAGAAATAAGGGTCTGATTAAATGTCTAGTCTGTGTCCCTGTTGTCAAGCTCTTGAGCATGTCACAGCCACTGAGAGAGGCGTAGGATAACAAGTGCTCGGAAAGCGGCAAAGTCTCTTGTGGAACAGTCTAGGCTCTTCTAGCTCTTCAAAGTCACATCATTATGACACTTTCAAATGCTATTTATTTCCTAATGTTTCGTTAATTGTTAGTTACAAAAATACTCATTTTAAATTGATATTTACTTCATGAAAAAGTAACTCTGATACTTAACAAATAACTATGTATAAAACATACAAATGAAATCTGTATGTAATTTTGTTCCTTTATATCCTATAAACTAGGACACATAAACTAATGACACATAGCACAAGAAAAATTATTTCTTCTTGTTATATACTTATATTATATACTTTAATTATATGTATGTATAAATAAACAAGAAGACGACTTATGTTAACTCGCAAATAAAACCATACTAAATTAACAACATGAATGATTCTATGTGGATGATATTTTGAACAAATGAAGATTTTTTTTTTTTTAGCTCCTTAGATTACTTGTTTATCGGCAGAACTGAATTTCATAAATTATACAAAAGTGTATCTTATTTAAATGCACAAGCACGAGTATGCCTTCATGGATGATTGATCTGCTTCCAGGATTAATGTAACTCTCTTATTGAATAATGAATATGCTGCATAGATAAAGGAAAAAAATCCTTTCATAGTATTATACCGACTAAGATAATAATAATTAATATATCCGTTTTGTACAAACACATCTTTAGAAATATGATTTTTCAGGTACATTTTTTGTTGTTATTATTATTCAAAATAAAAGATATCAAATAAGGAGATGAGACAGAAAAAGCATAGAAAGTACAATTTCATACTCGATTGGAAGGATAAGTGTTTTATGGACGATATATTCCATTATTATGACACATTGAAGTATATTTATACAACAAATGACTCAAAAATTATATTGCTAACTCCATCAAAGGATTCCTCACTTACCATATTAGCATTTTTTTATTTTTTGTTTAGTATAATGACATAAAAAATGAGCCTGTTTGGATGTACTAGTTCGAAGAAAAATCTTTCATTCAAATAACTCAATAATATTTACAATTATCCTTAGTCTTTATTGAGGTTCCATTTGCTTAGTTCTCACATATAAATAAATCTATTAGAACATACTGGGAGCACAAAGTCTCAAGTATAAAGATAAATACTTTGATGACGTATACAAAATAATTAAATAGACTCTTGTTGTTAAATCGCAGAAAATAACTATTTTATTGAACAAAACGCCTTGGTAAATTTGAACGTTACGTTTCAAATAAGCTCATCAAATTTTCAAATATAATCTATATTTACTAACTTAAAAAATGTTAATATTTTCGTTCATATTTAAAAAATATATATTAATCATTTTTCATAGGATAACTTAACTTAAAACATTTTTTTCCAACTGAAAAGACACTCAGAAGGTGGCTTAGGTGAGCAAAGTCTCTGTGTTATGAGTGAAACCAGGGTTCCCACGATAAAAGTCCAAAGCAATCCAATAGATGAATACCAGGCATAGGAAATTTCGTAGAGGTAAAAATAATCATTGATGCCGTCTTCACTCTTCAGAGCAGAGAGAGTGGTATGATTCAAGGGCAATCAGCTGTTGATACAGGAAGGGTTGACATAGGAGGCCTTGGCCAGCCAAAGGCCATCCAAAAGAGGAGTAAAAGCGATGATACAAAGCCTGTGACTGCACCGATTTCGTTGGCCTTTTTCGTTAGCATTCCGAGTGAGAATAGTCCGAGAAGTGGTCCTCCAACTACACCGAATATGGTAAGGGAGGCCTGTAGTACTCCACTTGGGAGTAAATCCGCAACGAATGCGATGAGCACACTTAAAACTCCATAAAAGACCACCAAGCCTTTAAGAATAAATACTTCTCTACCTTTTGAGACATTCACAAGGGGTTTGATGTAGTCCTCTAGTGTCACAGCCGCCAGGGAGTTGATTGATGATGAAACGGTACTTAGGGACCCCGAGAATATGCCTGCAATGAACAATCCCGTCAATCCAGGATAATCCCCCATGGTGTCCAAGGCAAATAAGGCCAACAGCTGATCGCCTTTGCTAATGCGACCGCTCTTAATGGGATCACATCCAGCATAGTACGCATACATTGTTAGCCCAGCAAAGGATGTTAGGAAACTCAGGCATGCAAGTATGGGCCATTGCATCCATAGGGATCCCTGAGAGCGTCTCAGACTTCCAATCGTGAGGAGCCGTTGAACCTGCGCTTGATTCACGCCGTAGAGAGTGGCTGATGTGATGGCACCCCCTATGAATTGAGACCAAAAGGTATGACGAATCGTGGGATCCGGGGATATATTGAACATCTCCAGGCGGTCCCCTTCACGAGATATCCTAAAGACATCAGAGATGCTCCCCACTTGAGACACTCCAGTGACTATGACGGCGATGAGAGAGCCAAACATGAGTAAGGATTGGAAGACATCCGTGATGAGTACGGCTTTTATGCCGCCCAGTGAGGAGTATAGAGTACAACAGAGTCCAACCCCAAGAATGGATCCCGTATAGGATATTCCCGTTATGGCAGAGAGGGATAGCGCAGGAGCATAGAGAACGATCCCCATGTACATTATCATTTGACAAGTAAATGCGAAGGATGCCAAGGCCCGAATGACTTTCCCTTTAAATCGCATCTCTAAGTACTCGTAGACACTATTACATTTGAGTCGATAGAAGATCGGGAGGTAGATATAGGCGCAGAGCGGAGTTGTGAGAATGAATCCCAGGTTCACTACCGTGAACTGAGTTCCGAATGTGTAGTTCTCACTGCTCACGCCCAGAATGGTAATGGCGGACATGAAGCTCGCCATTAGGGAAAATGCTACGGGGATCATGCCCATGGATTGTCCGGCTATAAGGTACTCTGAGGTAGTACTCTGCTTCCCCCCGCTGAAGCGATAGTACACTCCGATCCCGGAGGAAATCAGGAGCGTACAAGCAAACACCGCATAGTCCAAGAAATGCAACATCTTCGTCCCGGGAAATTTTACAAAAATCCTAGACAATGATTGTTCTATCACTAAGATGATATGACTTTTTGATCTATTAAATACTTACACAACTAAAGAAATCCATTGATGGCTCTCTCTGCTATCATGTTTGATGTGTTTGCCTACTACATTACTTTAATTGCTTAGTATGAGTGTATATAAAATATACCTTCAATCACGTTTGATGAGTTAACAACAATAATAATTAATGACGAACATGTGCTCCAATCCCCATCACCCTGACTACATCAGAAACAAAACAATCGCAGGGTGCTCAGAAGAAGAAAGCCAGCGCACTCGTTCAACTGCATCTAATAATAGGATGAATGAGCAACATTGTTTGAAGATATCTTGAACCAATGAATACTAAAACAATTGTTTTACAATACAATTGTTTAAGTATTCATTGCTTGAACTAATGAATAATTACTGAGGGATACGTGATAAATAATAATAAAAGTTAGTTTCTTGTTGTTGTTTGTTGAAATAGGTTTAGTGAGTAAAAACTGTTGTTTATTTCACAAAGTTCCGTTAAATAATGACTTTCGAAACAATTTTTCAAGGATGTTTATAATATTTTAAAATATATATGTGAAGAATTGAGACACATTTTTTTTTATTTCCTTAGATTATTTAATTATATTATTATACTATATTAGATATTTATAGTTTCTTTGTATATCATTTTGTCTATGTCTTATTGCCATTGAATAGAATAATGTCATAGAAACCGTGATACTATGCTTGGCTGAGGATTACTTTATACCCGACATTTATGTTCATGGCGTCCATATTGCTACGTGTTGGTTATTATTATTCGTAGTATTAAGTTATGTAACTTAATCAATTCCCATTGTTGTGTTCATGATTTTTTAAATTAACTATAATGAGGGTTGTAATGATATATATAATGAAGGGATTAATGACTAAATGATCTTTGATAATTTAATTAACACATGAAATAGAAATAAAAAACAGCTGTCGATTAGAAATCATAAATATATATCTCTTGTATCGCTTTTGCGGCGTCCAGAAGAAATGGACAAGGAAAATACGACGTAGGAAGAAATGGACCAGGAAAAATGGACCAAGAAATATTGTAAATAATACGTATTGTCTTAAATAACGAACATACCGATCTTATAACCACTCATAAAGTAAATACATAAAGAAAAATATATATGCTTAATTTCGGACACGATTATTATAAATGGAATATTTATAATAAATCTCAATTGTAGTTTTATCTCTATTTAGTTAATTGATATTTTTCAAAGGAATTTTCAACTTATATGTAATATTTTTCAATAAACAAGACTGTTTTAGCAAAAGACTAGTATTTATTTTTAATACTAAATACCTGAAAGAGTGAGAATAGGTGCAAACCGATGTTACAATCATTTTAAAAGTTAACAAAAAATGAATGTCTAATTTCGGTCGTGTTTGATTTTTATAAAGAAATGGAATATTATTCGATGAAAATATAGTTCCATGAGAACTTGCAAATTATTAATTGCTATTATTGAATACAGTTTATATCCCGGTTATACATTGTTGATATTTATTCTAAATACAAATAATTTATTTAAACATTGTGCCAATCGCGTCCGAAATTAGGCATATATATTTCTTGTTCATTATATATTTACTCGAAATGTGCACGAAATTAGATTTGTATTCTCCCTCAAATGATTTTGACATCGATATGTTCGTTATTTAAGACAATACGTATTTTTACAATAATTTGGGTGATTTGAACTACAGTTGACAACAAAAAAGAGAGCATTTATTTAAATTGCGAATATAAAATCATTTTATGTCATTATTTATTCAAATTTATATGATAAAAACAGGCTTGCCAGCGTTCAGCTTTTTTTGGCGTTCCGTTCAGCGTTCAGTGTTCAATCACGTTTTCTTTGTGTTCCGTTCAGCGTTCAACCGTTTTTTGGTGTTCCGTTCAGCTTTCAATTTATTAACCCTTCCTGGGGTATTGTGGAACCCCATTGAAAAAAAGTGACGACGTTTTTTTTTAGAAAATAATTTCCAAACAAAGTGACGACGATTTTTTTTTGAAAAGAATCTTCAAAAAAGTGACGACTTTTTTTAGAAAATAATTTTAATAAATCCTTTAAAATTTAGCATTAAATTTATCTCCGTACCCATTATACTATAGAAAAAATTGAACGCTGAACGAAGGGCTATTTCTTAGCGTTCCGTTCATTGAACGGCGTTCAATTTTGCGTAATAAGGATGTTAGAATGCTTTTTAGGTTGTTAAGGAGCTGACCATTATTACCAACAACATTGAATGATTTTAAAAACTAAATAACCTTATAATGCGTTTTGAAGGATTTCAGATTGATATCGATTAATTTGATAGATGTAAACGAAGAAAATATAGTAAAAATATAAGCAGATCAAGATCACAAGAGCCTTCAGAAGAAGAGTATCATCAGATACAGGAAGGCGTAATTAACGGTGGGAAGCTTGATGTATCTGGACTTACCCATCTAAAGCTTAATTATTCCAATTTTTGTAAATTTATTTTTTCTTTCAGACTATATACTCATTTCGTTCAAAATTCATGTTGATATAATCTGAGGTTGCCAAGAGAAATTCTAAGGAAGGTGAAGGACGGAGTCTTAATTGGAAGACGACAATATTGAGACGAAGACTATTTCCATATGGAAATCCTAACAATTCATAGTCATGCAATGCTTGATCCGACTGTTATTATAATGTTGTTATTGTCTCACGTGCTAGGCCGTGCCCGCTTTTGATGTTTCTGTTTTGAATGTTTCCGTTCTCGCCGTGAATGTGAGTGGCCGTATTCCTACTCTGCAGTATATGGATTTTGCTGTTTTAATATGAAGCAAAAAAGGAAGAATAAAGCGTGCGCTCAACATCCGATAATTGATGCTAATCAAAATTACCTACATAACGAAATAGTTTTTGTGTAGCAAATATCTTGACGTTCCAAAAATAAATAAAGTCACCTGATCATGATAAGTTTTGAGTTCAAATAAAACATTTCGAAATTGCAGAAAAACTGTAGTGCTCTGGGGTACAAATAAGGATGCTGAAGTCGTGGAGAATCCAGCATTTCTCTTCAACTCATTTCTTTTAAGGACATGAACCCAGGTCTCTGTGATCATCAAAAAGGCGCTTCCTATGATGAATAAGACATATATGCCATGTCATTCGTGCTAACGGCTACGGACTCGGATCCGGACTCTCGGATTCGTCCACTTTTAATGACTCTGATATTAGTTCGAAGGCTTGTGATCCATTCTGTGAGGACTTGGATACTCAGGACTCATGAATGTTTATATTAACGATTTGGACTAATGAACTGTATTTTCGGCTGTTCCATCGAAGCTGTATTATTTTTGATGTTTTTAGGACAATCATTAAAATTATTAAAAGGGATGCCATCTTTCTTTCGCTATCAATATATATTTTCTAGAACATAATTAATGAACACGGACAATGAAAACATGCTTACTTTTGAATATTTGAAAGTTAACTTGATTTTAATATGAAATTGATAGATTTATCAAGTGTAATTTTACTTTAAAACATATAAAAATTCACTTTTTTACGTTTATCATGAATAGTTTTAAATAAGTATTAAGTAACTATTTGAATAAGTTTTTGTAGCTGAAAGTCTTTTAGAAATCGAACATATATCTTTATCTGAGAAGGGTCGATTTGAATTTATAGATACAATACCGAGGAGGTGTATTTATAGAACGATTCACTTACAACAATAAATAAAAGTTTAAAAAAATCCATGTTATATACATATATCTATCCAAATAGATGAGCTAAAAGTTGGAACAGTTTTAGTTTCTTTCCCTCGAAAAATGAAAGTTATTATTCAAATTAGTATAATTAAATAATATCT
Organism: Caligus rogercresseyi; assembly: GCA_013387185.1. Classification (NCBI taxonomy): domain Eukaryota; kingdom Metazoa; phylum Arthropoda; class Copepoda; order Siphonostomatoida; family Caligidae; genus Caligus; species Caligus rogercresseyi. Next base: position 16,052,855 of record CP045901.1, read on the forward strand.
TAAATAAAAGTTTTGTTTCCTGATATTAGTGAATGCATCTCAAAAATATATTTTATTTACACATTATTTATATTAAGTGTTTATATTTCAAATTGTTTAGGATAATTATTAAGGGTCGGAAATTCGCCGATTGATAAAAATTATCGAACATTGGTTAACGTGCAATTAATGCAAATTATGCAGTTTTAGTAAAATAATGACCCATTAATATATATATATACATATATATTAATGGGTCATTATTTTACTAAAACTGTATAAATTTGGATATATATATATGTTATGTGTAGCACTATGAAATACTTCAAATCCCCCTATTTTTCTGAAAATGATTGAAAACTTTAAAAAATTAAAACCCTTAAAAACAATGTTAGATGGAATATTGATTTCACCCCACGAGATATTTGTTTCTTCATAAGATACATATAATAAAAGCCATTTAAATGGTACATATTTCCTATTTCTACAACATTTGTGTCAATGCCATCACTCTAGATAACTTTTGCCATCCGATTGTTGAACTAAAAATATTTACAGTAAAAATAAAACTACACCTTTGGTATAAAAGAAGAACTACTATTAATATATATCCCTTTTTTAGGACCTTTATATATACATGCAAATATATACATAATTACCATACGTATTTGTATTTTAATTGCTGGAATAAACTTTTATTGCACTAAATATCGTATTTTTACAAAGGTAAATGAGCATCTCCATGTTCCGTACGGGATGACGGGCATTTTTTGCCCTACTTTATTCTTTTTTCTTCATGATATAAGGGATTTATCATCATCGTCGTGCAGATATGAAGAGCTCTCGTCGAGTTCCACAACATCATCCCTTAAGGAAGGATCACTTGGACTGTCTCATCAAGAAGGTTCTGTTTGGATGCAAAAGGAAGCTCATGACGTACTTTTTATTAGGTGCAGAAGAGGCTTTTCTTGTCATTATCCCAAAACTCCTTCATTTTCTAGACGTTGAGGAATTGACTGTCCGTAGTGTTCTATGTTGGTTTAACGAATGTGAAGAACTCACCAGACTCTTGGGCTTCCGGGAGCCTTTGGATATTGTACATGCGTAAAGGAGATGTGCACGTTAGGGAGAAGCAGATCCTCATGTCTGATGTTGTTAGCCTCCTTTATAGTATTGAGGCGGGAGTTCCCGGACTTTTTCATGGATGTAGAGGGTTTCTTACGTGGGTTAAAGGATTGATGGCTGTCCACTTGCAAGGCTCTGTAACTTGTTCTTTAACATCTCGATATGAGGGAGATCATATCTCACAACACAAAACATTATCTAGGTATGTTACACGAAATTTAAAAAAACATATTTCTTACCTTATTTTGGATTAAACTGTTGAGAAATGGTCGATGGAAACGCTTTCGAGGATAATCACGGATATTTGTTTGACGGATTGGGCGTAATCGTCTTTTTTCGTCTCGAAAAAGTTCCTCCTTTTCTCTTTTGCGATGCACATTTATAAGTCAACTGATTCTACGTTCTGCTGGCGTACTCTTAATAAACCATACCTTCTCTCAATTAGATCACTAAACCCTCCTTTTAAATTCTTGTCACGCAACCTCTTTTATATTTTTTGAATATAAATCGTATTTTTTAAATATTTTTTCATAATTAAAGTTCCCCATACACGTAATAAAGGGACAATTAAATTTATTACTGATTGGACTATAAAATTTGACTTTATTCAAGGTATGATAAAAAAATAAATTTATTAAAACATATTCAGGTCTCCTAGGAAAGGAAGGAGGAGTATGATTTAGAACCCGAATATTGGGGGTTGAGTCTTTGAAATTCCACTTTTCATTACACTTTTTAAAAACAGATCTTTCATAGACGGGTATCTCCGGTGTCTATATTTATCACGGATCCTTGATACTCTTTTAATTTGGAGTTTTATATTATAGTCAGTATTTATAAGCGTCGAATTTAGTGATGATAATTCTTCATGGGCTGTTGCAATACTGAATTTCCCGATTGCCATGTATAATACATAATATGTCCAAATTGGATATCTTCTACTTGAGTTGGAAATGTGTCGAATTTATATTATTTGAGCAACTCAATATCTTCTTCATCGAATAGTGAGGTTTTCGATTTTTCTTATGGGGCATTTTTCAATCACAGTTATACGTTTTGGTTAGCTACAAACTTAACGAATGATTAAAGACAACTAGTTTTTAAAATTGAATAATTCTTGTATAATAAAAATCTCTTCTAAACATTTGCGATTTTTTTGTTGATATTATGGTAATATGTAATTTCAACACATAATAATTTAGTGTTGAAATTATTAGTAACTACTCTTAAAGTATAATTTCTGTTAAAATCAATGTTAATGAGTTCAGGTTTTCTCAACCCTTTGTAAAGGTGTAAAAATCATTGTAATATTCTAAGCCACTGGAACTATTTATTAAAAATTGATTCAGACATCTCAGTATAATATAAAAGAAAAAATATTAAACTCAAATATTTATCTACTAATATATATGGGCAATTTTTTAGGACGTAATTATTTTACTGTTATATATTTGCCTATTTTCTGGACCAATTCTTCCTGGGCCATTTTTCTTGGGCCATTTCTTCTTAGGTGGTAAATGTATCAGCTATTTCTACCTATTTTAATATATTTATCATATGTAATGTAAATTATAAAATAATGCATGATTAAGTAAATTATGTTTTTTGCATATAAATTTGTAGAAGATTCGTTCTCCATTAAAGACTAGAGAGTTTAAACATATTGAAAAAGGTAGTAAAATGATTAAATTTACAGCACAGACATGTTTAAAAAATTGTTGTCCATAGATAACAGAGTAATAAATAATACAAAAATAAAAGCAAAGAAAAAATATGAAAAATATGAAAATCATCAAAATTTTGTATTATACTATTTAGCTTTTAAGTAATTTATTAATATATATAATCTTTTATCAAAAATTCGTCGAAATATATTTAAAACAGCCAACCGCAAATATAATTTGAGTGAACACTCATAAACAACCGAGTAATAGCAAAGAAATTGTATGATGACGTCATTTTTGATTTGTGCATAATTATTTTCAAAAGGCTAGTTAACTATGAAAAACGGTTGCTAAAGAGTTGAATTTAGTTTCTAAGAGTAGTAAAAAGATGATTTTTTTGGCCAAGTTTGAAATTTGAGTGAACACTGATAAATAAACGAGTAATAGCAAATAAATTGTGTGATGACGTCATTTTTGATTTGTGCATAGTGATATTCAAAAGGCTAGTTAACTATGAAAAACGGGTGCTTAATCGTTGAATTTAGTTGCTAAGAGTAGTAAAAAGTTTAATTTTTTTGGCCAAGTATGAAATTTGAGTGGAAACTGATAAATAAACGAGTAATAGCAATAAATTGTGTGATGACGTCATTTTTGATTTGTGCATAGTTATATTCAAAAGGCTAGTTAACTATTAAAAACGGGTGCTAAAGAGTTGAATTTAGTTGCTAAGAGTAGTAAAAAGTTTAATTTTTTGGCCAAGTATGAAATTTGAGTGGACTCTGATAAATAAACGAATAATAGCAAATAAATTGTATGATGACGTCATTTTTGATTTGTGCATAGTTATATTCAAAAGGCTAGTTAACTATGAAAAACGGGTGCTAATCGTTGAATTTAGTTGCTAAGAGTAGTAAAAAGATTAAATTTTTTGGCCAAGTATGAAATTTGAGTGGACACTGATAAATAACCTAGCAAATAAATTGTGTGATGACGTCATTTTTGATTTGTGCATAGTTATATTCAAAAGGCTAGTTAACTATGAAAAACGGGTGCTAATAAGTTGAATTTAGTTGCTAAGAGTAGTAAAAAGATTAAACTTTATGGCCCAGGTAGAAAATTTGAGTGGACACTGATAAACAACCGAGTAATAGCAAATAAATTGTGTGATGACACCATTTTGATTTGTGCATATTTATTTTCAAACGGCTAGTTAACTATGAAAAACGGGTGCTAAAGTGTTGAAATTAATTGCAAAGGGTAGTAAAAAGATTAAATTTTATGGCCCAGGTAGAAAATTGGCGTAGACAATAAGAAAGAACATAATAATTTTATTTTTGAAGAAAAAAACCCATGAATCGTCGAGAAATCTTCAACAGCCAACCGGAAATTCAATTTTTTACTTCGGGAGAAAAACAAAAGGTGGCAGCACCTTCGTTTTTTTACATACCTACATTATCTCACCATGTATTTATTTTGATCACAGCCCTAATTTTGATCAGCATCAATTATCGGATACTGAGCGCACGCTTTCTCCCTTGATTCTTCCTTTTGGGGCTATACTGTATATGCTGTACACGACATCTACCTATTAAAACGGCGAAATCCATATACTGCAGAGTAGGAATACGGCCACTCACATTAACGGCGAGAACGGAAACATTCAAAACAGAAACATCAAAAGCGGGCACGGCCACTGCGCCTAGAACCGTTTTTATTGACGTTAGTCCAACAAGTGAAAAGTTATACCTGAATTTGCAATATACCTCGCTTTTGACAAAGTCTTATTTTCCATCCCGTTAGCCCATAGCGTGAAATCAAGTAATTGGAGATATATGTATATTCATCAGTGAAAATATTTTGATATGTATTTCAAATAAAAACCCTGTGGAATAAATGGTTGCTTAAGGAATTCTTCTTTTTAAAACAATTAAATACATTTTTTCATAGAGCAGAAGGCAGCAATGCAATAGGACCTCCTCTTTCATGCAGGGAGGGTGGTAACGAGGGCCCTGTTTTCGTATTGTGGGATACAATTGCTTATAACATGTTTGCATGTTTTGATGGCAGGGCATTCAAGGTCAATCCAGTTTTTTTTGCTATCCATGGCACAAAGGAGTATTATAGCTTACATACATATATGAAGTACAGCATATAAGGTTGCGCACCAAAGAGAAATATTCCATGCGTCGAAGGGCCCCAGGATTGATTTTATTTCTGGAAAGAGAGATGATAAATTAATATTTCTTAAAGAAATTGGACTTATTTCAAAAATATATATTTCAAAGAGTACCTAAATCATAGTTTCTGACATTTGTATTTATGTATTTAGTTTGTAAAAGGTTGGATTTTAACAGAGTTCTCCAATTAAAAAAGAGAGCTTATAGGCCTTTTGATAAAAAGGCCTATTTTGACTATTTTTCCTTCATATGTTCACATATTTGTCTATAAATGATGGCTAAAATATATAATAAATAGTTTATGTGTTTTTATATAGTATTTATATATTGATTTTTTTGGGTATATACAGTGTGGGAGAGTAAACTGTGTAGTAAATATATGTAGGACCACTCTACCTGAGGCTACAGCCTCAAATTGTAATTACAAATCAATTTTATTCAATTTAAAAATATGTTTATTTATCATTTTTCAAATTGACACCAATGACCTTTAGCATGACCTCGGCCTGAAAGAGGTACAGTGCTTATTACGAACTCTTCAGTCATTTCTGCTCAACTGTTGCTTTGAGGGACTTCTTATTAGTATGAGGTGTTGCATAGGCATTCCTCTCAACATTTTCACAGATGGCGTTGTCCTAGGGTGATAGGACAATGATGGAGGCTACATTTCGCCAGGTTTTCCTTGTACACCCTTCTGAGTCGGATTGGATTTGTGGGAATGAGCGGAATCTTGACGTTTCCTTCTCACATACGAGACGGCCCTTAAGTCTTTGATTGCTTTTCACACGGTCTTAGGACTCACGCAAAGCTTTTTGTTCATCTTCCTCATGCTCTGTGTGAGATTCTCCTCAATCTTCAAAGCGACAGCCTCCAAGAACTCTGTCGTCCTCTTCTTGTTGTGTCCACCACTGTCAGGGCTTCTGGCAAGGCTCTTGCCATCTTTACATTGAAGATTAAGCTCTCCAAACAAATAATAATCCTGACGCTATCCTTCACAGCCACCTCCACTTCAAGTAGATCCGAGATCCTCTCTCTTTCCGCTCATTCTCTTTTCCTTAACAACTGATTAAAAATTTGTAGTAAACAAAACATTTTAAAATCGTCTGTTCTCCCTGAGTGACAAGTTTTAACCCATTTGGATTGGGATTGACTTATTTGTGACAATATAAAATTTACAACAAGATTTGCTCTTCCACACTGTATATTTTTTTAATGTTTGGAATATTACATATTTATTCATAAGTAATTCAAAATAATTTTTAAAGTCAATTTCCAAAAGAATTAAAATAAGCAACAATTGGCAACTATGGATATCAAAGTTTGTCGAAACCGATATTTAAAAATATATTATCGTCACCGATTAATCAGCAAACAGATATATCTGTCGACCTCTTATACAGAATATTTATTATATGATCCGAAACTAGCCTGAATGATTATAGCATCTGGTAGATCAATTGACTTAAGTGAAAGTTTGCCAATTTGTATCGGCTATATTTTATAACCAATTAAGTTCCTTTTTGGAAGATGATGTTCTGCTTTTGTATAGACAAAAACAAAAGAACGGCACCTATTGTTGTTGAATTTTTTTAAAAGTTCATTATTAAAGTTTAAAAATCAAGATTTTTTTACACTAGCTCTTTATGCTATTCAAAGACAATAACTCCTGTCATAATAATGGATTTTCTTTACATCAAAATACTCAGTTATTCACAGCTTTTATTTGAATATAGTCATAATACAAATTAAAAATACGATTTACGTGCTGCGCACTTGCCAGGGAGCAAATTGTATATGCTCGAATTTTCTTTGGAAGGTAGTCCAAATTAAGGTTTCCATGAAAAAATTTAGAGTGTGATCATCGCCTAGTATTCAACTTCAAATAGACGAATGCTTATCATTTTAGAACTTAATTAACTCGTTTTAAAATTAGTGGACATGGGATTCCCCAGATTTGTTATCCATAGTAGGGTCGACTGTTGTCAAAACACACGATCATATGACTTTTTTCTACATCTTCATTACTAAAAAGGAATTATTCAAAACATAACACTTCGCCAAATAATTAAAATAACTTAAAATGAGATTAATTTAAATAATTCCTTTACAATAACAAATGTCATGCATCCTTAGAGCATTCAATCCCCTTGTATGAATGTATTTCAAGTGACGTCATACGTAAAGTAGGATACTGTTGTGTTCGATCTTATGTGAATGTTTATTTCGATCAAAGTCAGTATATAATTTAGTGTAGATTGTAGGAACTCTTCTTTCACTCATCGGATGAGGATCAAGTCAATCCTTGAGGGAATTGAGTGAATCTTCACGTTAATTGCTCTTAAAGATATAATATGACGTCACGTTAAAGAGATTCATACAAGGGAATTAGAGGTTAGTGCTATACTTATTAATTTATTGTAATTATAGACTGTCAGATATAGCGATTTATCGGTACACTTTAAAATAGTGGTGAATTACGTGTATACGCCATAGAGATATAAAAACATAGAGGGGTTATTGGATTCTTTAGAGGAACTCGTCATATTGCCCAATATAAAAAATTTTCTATCTATGATTAACTTACTATGAGGTAATATAATTACTTTGTTTATATTGGGCAATGGCGACAGCTGAACGATGTTCTCTGCTATTGAAGGGAATAAACTCTCTATATCTTTATATCTCTATGGTATACGCTAAGTCCTTTCTTTATAACTATAGCCAGGATCGTGCAAGGAAAAAAATAATTGGGATTTACTACATTGATTTTCAAAATATTGATTTTAAAATAGCGAGTTCTCAATTAAGTGCCTTTTATCAAGCTCCATCCCTTGTCATCAGACACTCAGTGTTTATTCATTTATAATTAATTAAAATATTGTTAGTCAAATTGATTGTAAAAAGAGAGTTGAATATATTATTTATATAAATATTTAGTCATGCTTTATAACTCATTAATAAGTTGTCCCCTAATTATTATAAAACATATAAAAAGATGCTCATTAATCTCCGTTACTTCCCTTCAGTAAAACTTCGTATCTTCGTTCATGACTAAGGTCATGAAATGTGTTCTCCCAGCTGTGAAAGCCTTTTCAGCCTTGTGTAAAGAGATCTCGTGTGGGACGATGACCTGAGGATGATCATGATATATGGGGCTAGTTCGGTATTCTGTCCTTAGCATCAAGATTCGAATGTTTTATAACTATAACTAAAAGTTCTTACAGACTTAATAAATATTTGGAAAAAATTTACTTTTTATGGTTTAAGAACGGAAAAAAATGATATTATTTCTGTTTCATAAATTCATGAATTTATATATATGACGTAATTGTGTTAGTTGGATCATGCCTCACATCCTTTTTGAAAATCCATTTTAATATGTATTAGTAATCTGACTTTTCATCTATCTCTTGGACTTTTTACTGTCTTATCGGAATAACTTTCTCCAATGTTATGTTTCATTTTATAGCATTCAGAAACTCTTAAAAACACAATTGCGCACCAAAACAGGCCTTAACTGATCACTTGAATTGCGCACAAAATAAATTCATGGGACAGGTAATATTATCCTTATGCTTCTATCGCTTCACTGTCTATCTCAAAGAGAAAATCCATTCAATCAAAAATATCGTATTGCATCAGTAGTATATCTTCTATCAATCATTAATATGAAAAAATATATTATTTTGCACTTCCTTCAAAGTCATTTACTCCAAAGCGAGGTCACGCTTTGTGGTTTTCTAACTCATACCGAAACACGGGCAATATTTATATAAATTAATGTGCTCTTTGTATTTAGTACGTCCTCCGTCTCGTTAAATCCAGTTACTAGTAAAATTATAACATTTTTTATACGCAAAAAGGCTTTAAGATGACCTTTAATTATACATTTATTATCGAAATCAGTTGTTTGAATGATATATAGAATTCCTCATAACTTTATTTATGCGTTTTGTGAAATAATAATAATAATATGAGTCATTTGAACTTCGTTAAATATGAAACGTATATGTTGTAACTTTCTTTATTTTGGCTACGCAGGTCTTAAGAAATTAGCAATTATTGGTCAACTGGTTAAAATGAGCTTATAAATCTATGGATATAAACTGTACTGACAATGACTCTTTACTACTACATATTGAATGTTATTCTGAACTAACAACAATAAAATGACACAAATTGTTATGAAGAACATTAGAGTTAATAATATGAAATAATTAAATAAACATAGTTTTATGGCTAGTCACATATAACATACAAATATGCGTTATCCTGATCTACGTGCCCTTATATTATATATATAGGTATATGTTAAATTTATAAAATTCCCAATAAATGTATATCTATGAATAATAAATATTCTAATCCGAATGCTGAAAAGTGTAAATGCTTGTGCCAAATCATACATTTTATCAGATTATAAATAACTTTATAACAATATTATATTTAAAATATAAGGACTAAGATTTTGCAAGGCACTTACAAAGAGCCAAAATGCTTTCGGGCCCAATTGAGACTATATGTACTAAATCAAGGCCGCTAAACAAGACATTGATGTTATAATAGTTTTCTTTGAGATATGCACCCTCCCAAAAATTGCCTTGAGACTTCTCTACGGCTTGCCAGATTGACACTTGGTTCAATGTTCAACATAGATTCATGAAAGTTGATGAAGTCCCATAGCTTAGTTATTTGAGATCTGTAAAGCATGATGCAAGTCCAGCAATTGGTGGCATTGCATTAGCGAAGATCAAAGCAAATGCTCAAATGGGTCCGAAATGAAGAAAAAGAGACATCTTTTGTTGGACGTTGAATATTATAAATTGTTGAAAAATATTTTAACATATATTTTTTTGATTTATTTTCCGTTATATATGTTTAAATAATTTTATATTACTTTTTATTATTTGTTTTTCTGTTGAGTATTCTAATAAATCCCCTTTAAAAGTTATCTGATACTGCTTTGCAAGTTCTTATGAAGTAAATTAATTTTCTAAATACAAATAGTATTTGCTCGTCCATTTCGATTTGAATCATCACTTTTCCAGAGAAAGAATGATGGATATGGAATTATTTGTTGTAATATAACTCATATTAATTATGTTTTAACAACTACTCTTAATTTACCCAAATGATTGTTGTTCAGTCCTCCTCAAGCTCGTCTTAATTAAAAGCCTATCTGCAAGTTTTCAAAAAATTAAAGTTGAAAGAATTATGTATTGTTTACATTGAACGTCTACACCTGTATTACAACAATATGGTTCTAGGCGCAGTGGCCGTGCCCGCTTTTGATGTTTCTGTTTTGAATGTTTCTGTTCTCGCCGTGAATGTGAGTGGCCGTATTCCTACTCTGCAGTGAATGGATTTCGCCGTTTTAATAGGTAGATGTCGTGTACAGCAAATACAGTATAGCCACAAACAGGAAGAATCAAGGGAAAAGGCGTGCACTCAGTATCCCGATAATTTATGCTGATCAAAATAAATACATGGTGAGATAATGTTTTGTGTTGTGAGATATGATCTCCCTCATATCGAGATGTTAAAGAACAAGTTACAGAGCCTTGCAAGTGGACAGCCATCAATCTTTTAACCCACGTAAGAAGTGTCGACTCCGACCAGTCCATCTTTTCCACCCGCCCCCAAACCCTCTCCATCCATGATCTTAGGTTTCATAGACTAATAATGCTTATTTATACCAAGACGGATGTAATTCTAGCGAATCATATAGGCAAAAAACCCTCTACATCCATGAAAAAGTCCGGGAACTCCCGCCTCAATACTATAAAGGAGGCTAACAACATCAGACATGAGGATCTGCTTCTCCCAAACGTGCACATCTCCTTTACGCATGTACAATATCCAAAGGCTCCCGGAAGCCAAGAGTCTGGTGAGTTCTTCACATTTGTTGACCCAACATAGAACACTACGGACAGTCAATTCCTCAACGTCTAGGAAATGAAGGAGTTTTGGGGATAATGACAAGAAATGCCTCTTCTGCATCCCATAAAAAGTACGTCATGAGCTCCCTTTTGCATCCAAACAGAACCTTCTTGGTGAGACAGTCCAAGTGATCCTTCCTTCAGGGATGATGCTGCGGAGTTCGACGAGAACGCTCCAGATCTGCACAACAATGATGATAAATCCCCTATATCATGGAGAAAAAAGAATAAAGTAGGGCTAAAGATGCCCGTCATCAGTACGGAACATTGAGATGCTCATTTACTTTGTAAAAATACGATATTTAGTGCAATAAAAGTTTATTCCAGTAGTTAAAATACAAATATGTATGGTAATTATGTATATATTTGCATGTATTTATAAAAGTCCTATAAAATATAAAAAAGGAATGTTATTAATAGTAGTTCTTTTCTTATACAAAAGGTAAAGTTTCATTTTTACGGTAAATATTTTTAATTCAACAATCGGATGGCAAAAGTTATCTCTAGTGATGGCATTGATATAAAATATTGTAGAAATAGGAAATATGTACCATATCTATGGATTTTATTAAATGTATTTTATGAAGAAAGCAAATATCTTGTGGGGTGAAATCAACATTTCATCTAACATTGTTTTTAAGGATTTTTATATTTCTTATGTTTTGAATAATGTTCATGTTACTAATGGAGAAAAATGAGGGGGGGGAGGGGGGATTTGAAGTATTTCATAGTGGTACGCATAACACACACACACATACATATATATATATTATATTTATTTAATGGGTCATTATTTTACTAAAACTGTAAAACTTTGCATTAATTGCATTTTAACCAATGTTTGATAATTTTTATCCATTGGCGAATTTCCTACCTTTAATAATTATTCTAAACAACTACCTAGAAATATAATTACTTAATATTAATGAAGTGTAAATAAAATATCTTTTGAAATACATTTACTAATATCAGGAGACAAAACTTTTATTTGAGATATTATTTAATTATACTACAAACGTGATCGGGACAACTCAATATATGTATAGTTTTATATTTATTAACTTATATATTTAAACGTAAAGACAATCAACAACTTTATTCACGTAGTTACTTAATACTTATCTAAAATTATTCATGATAGACTTAAAACAGACTAAAAGCCGCCTGATTGCATTTTAATATTTTTTAAAGTAAGTTACATTTGATAAATTTATTAAACACATAATTACTTTGTTTTTATGTAGTTTTACACATTAATATTAAAAACTTTCATTAATTGCATTAAGTATGTCCTTGTTCATTAATTATGTGCCAGAAAAATATATGATAGCGACAGAAAGATTACATCCCTTTTAATAACGTTAGAATCATTGTTCTAAAACATTTAAAGTAATACAGCTTGGATGGAACAGCCGAAAATAGAGTTGATTAGTCCAAATCAATAATATAAGCATTCATGAGTCTCGAATATCCAAGTCCTCACAGAATGGAGCACAAGCCTTCGAACTAAAATCAGAGTCCTTAAAATTGGATGAGTCCGGATCCGAGTCCGTAGCCGTTAGCACGAATGACATGCATATATGTCTTATTCGTCATAGGAAGCGCCTTCTTTGATGATCACAGAGACCTGGGTTCATGTCCTGAGAAATGAGGTGAAGAGACATGCTGGATTCTACACGACTTCAGCATCCTTATTTGTAACCCGGAGCACTACAGTTTTTCTGCAATTTCGAAATGTTTTATTTGCACTCAAAACTTATCATGATCAGGGACTTTATTTATTTTGAGACGTCAAGACATTTAGAAAAAAACTATTTCGCTATGTAGGTTATTTTGATCAGCATCAATTATCAGATGTTGAGCACACGCTTTATTCTTCCTTTTTTTTGCTTCATATTAAAACGGCGAAATCCATTTACTACAAAGTAGGAATACGGCCACTCACATTCACGGCGAGAACAGAAACATTCAAAACAGATACATCAAAAGCGGGTACGGCCACTGCGCCTAGCACGCTTTTTGAATGCCCATTCTTCATATTTACAGTCGTTCGTATTGTTTTTTGCGCACGCCTTAATCGCACGCTTTGTTGTCACATGCTTTTTTTGTATGTTCCTTTAGCGCACGCCTTTTTCATCACGCTTTTTTTAGGTCTGAGTATCATTAAAGCATTTAACGAATACTAGAAACTACCTGGAAGGATAACGTCATAAACGCACACGCCCGTTATGGACACGTTCTGTCCTTCATTTTTAGTTCAGTTGTAATATTTATTTCAAAAAACGTGGTTGTGTTTTGCTTTTTTTGATTATTTATATTCTGTGTTTCAAAATGGTGTACAAGTGCTCTGCTCCTGGTTGTAAACAGGGATATAATAATATGCCAAAGGACCAGAAGTATTCTTTCATTGTTTCCCCAAAAATACTGAAATGCTAAACAAATAGCTGAAGATTATACTAAGAGATACGACTAAGTAGAAACCGACAAGCCATTCAAGATTATGCAGTAAACATTTCGTAGTATCTGATTCTAACATTTCTCTGTCCATAAAAAGAGAGAATTGTTACACTCGTCATAGACGAAATTTAGTCAGCCCAAAGGGTGGAATTTATTGGAGGAAAATTTGTAGGACATAAAAATAATGAAGGCACAAAAACAGTGCTCACTTTCATGATAAAAAAAGCATCAGGAAAATATATGGATACTGTTGAACATATTCCAGTGACCAATTTAACCACCAATTTTTACACATTATTATAAATCCAAAATGAAGTCTCTGTGAGAAATCGGTTTCACAGTTGTCGCACTGTCTGTTGACAATCATTCAGTTAACCGAAAGTTTTATATAGAATGCCTTTGTGAACATAATTTTCAAACTTATATCACTCATCCAAAAACAACAATAAAAAGTGTTCCTTCTTATTGATGCGGTACACAATTTCAAAAAAAATTATATTGTTTGAACGAAAAAGAATATTTCGAATTTCCTAATATATGAATCTCCTATTTTGCGACCGAATTTTACTCACCTAAAGGAAATTTACTTGAAAGAATCTTCTTTTAAAGTGAAACTGCCTCTTAAATTATGCTATAAAGCTCTTCATCCAACTACGAAGAGAAAAAAGTCAAGCTCATAGATGTCATTTTTCACGAATCTACAATTGCAGCTTTAAAATTATTCTTCTGAGCGATCGGAGTTTATTGAAACTGCAGAATTTTCTCTATATATTAGGAACCATTGGAATATTTGAAATATTAAAGTGCCTCAAGCGGTTCAGCAGAAAAGAGACGAGCTAAGGTCACCAACTTCTAAAGACAATTTAGCGCCTCTGTATTTGTTGAGAGAGCTTGCATCGTTTCTAAATACTTGGATGTCAACTGAATATCGAGAGACATTCCAAGCCACAAGGCATATTACATTAACTTTAGCTGAATTAGCAGAATATCTTTTGGAATCTGAGAATTTTTATTATGTCCTCCTTGCCTCCAATCTGACCTACTGGAGAAGAGATTTGGCTTGTACAGACAACTATGTGGCGGAAATTATTTTGTTAGTTTGAGGCAAATACTTGAGGCTTAGAAGAAGATTGGGATCATTTGATAAATTTTCTAAAATTGATATTTCGGAAGTTTGAGATATGTTAGCCGATGATTCAATATCAATAGCAGAATTAATTCTCACTGATTGGCGTCCTTGTTACTTGGAGATGATCACCACTAAAGGAGAGAGCAATGCTTTATATTACATTGCTTGATATATTGTTTTCCCTATCCAAAAGATTCAATGTACAAAAGCAAATAATTTTAACTGCAAACAATAATACTATAAAAATATCGATTTGAAGCGAATTCTGACGAAGAAAAGATATAACTTAATCGATTCATTGAAATTATGAGTCGAGGAGGACAATCCACTTCTTCTAATATTATTTTTCTTACTTTGCTTAGATGCATATTCGCTTTTTAATTATTGTTCTAGCCGTGAGGATGAAAAAACCCAGCCTTATTAATGTTTTCAATGCTAAAGCTTAATTTATTTCAACATTCATCGAAAAATAAAAGATTATTCAGAGAAGGCTATCAAAGCTTTAGTTACGGCCATGTGTGATAAAGGTCACAACTGGTCCATTCTTATGAAAAAGTGGCTGAAATATTATTCAATGTGATGGCAAAGAATCTAGTGGGGAAGTTTAACGAGGCAGTGTCGTTTGAGAGGAAAAAAAGATCGTCAGATATGAAATTGAATTTGGAAATAAAAAACTTTTAAATTAAACTCTATTTCACAATGAAAAAATATAATCTTGAATTACTTTTTTGTAACTGTTAAACTATGTATCGTTTGTAAATAATATTATATTTACTATTGTAGAAACTATTACTACTAAATAAATAATAAACACTCGTTTTTCATTTTTGATAAAGATAAAAGCGACTTGTTTGATCGTTGAGTTATATATTATTGTAGTGAAAATGACTCATTAAGCTCAAAATACATATAAAACTTTTAATTTATTGCTATGTGAATCAACATATGGCCTTTACATGGAAGCTACAATTTCCCCTTCCTTTCCAGGTAGTTTTAGTATTCCTTGCCTGACACCCATTCTTCATATTACGATTAATGTTGTGTCGGTTCCAAATTATTCGGTCAATTTCAGTCTTAGGACAGGTCCTATCGGTCCTAGATAAGGACCGACACACGCTAATTACGATTCTATTCATTTATTCTCTATATATTTAAAAGCAATGCTTGATATTGTTGATATTACATTTGTTATCATTTATTATATTTATAAAAAGCTAAGACACCATCAATATATCGATATTAGCTGCATATATAAGACGACTTTATTCAATTATATACACTTTATCATCTCCAAAATTTGCCAAGGCTATGATGTCTAAGTCTACAAACGTGATTTTATAAGTGAAGTTTATGAAGGCATTTGATTGTCTTAAGGAACAATTATCAGTACATCAAGCATATATTTGCAACCACAGGAGTCGTATTGTTTGGTGAGAGACTGAATGATTTTTTATCCAGCCAACAGATGTCTCTGCAGTAGCAATGCTTAGTAACTGACGTTATGATTAATAGATAAACCTGTATTTAGCGGCCAATCAAAGTGAACCAACAAATGTGGCCGTTAAGTACAAGTAACTGCTAGTTACAGAAGGTGTATAATATCTTCTTTTTTTTTGGGGGGGGGGGGACTGCTATTGGCCGTTTACAAATTCTGCATATACAATAATAATAATAAATCATAGCTAATATTACTCTCATAAAGTATTTGTAGGTTCTATCACCGATGACAATAAGTAGATATTCTATCCGGGCTTTTATAATGAACATAAGCAGATATCTAATAAAGCGTAGTGCTCTTAAATACAAATGGATTTTCCCGCGCTAATTGAATGACTGATGCCGAGGATTAGTAGTGACTGAATGTTGTAAATATTAGAGCGAAAATGAAGGGAAGGAAGAAAAGGTAGTTTAGAAGTATGAAGAAAAAGTATAGAGAAAGACGATATAAAACTCTGAGGCAAGGTGTGCATGCTATCAAAGATCTCTAAGTATTTTGTGTAATAAAATGACCCACCTAACTAATTACTGGATACTCCTTAAAGAAGAAAAATCCAGTCCACTAAAAGTATTCATCAATGACTTTGTGAACCATTTTAGTTGTCTTGGGAATCGAAGAAATGAAATTGTACAATAAATGTCCAATCATGTCACCCGTTGTTAAGTTTCATAAAAGTAGTCTCTTATTGTTCTATCGTATTAAAAGCCATATTTGACATTGTGAAACAATATTTATCCAAAAGATTGGAAAGAATAAGGCTTTCAGAAAAAAAAAATAAGTAAAAAGAGAATAACAAAAATATATGGGAATTAGCTGAAATGAAAATGATAACATATGGGTTCAAGAAAAAAATGCTTTAATGTGCATAATTGATGAAACTCTTGAAATCCTCCTTAACGTCTTCTTTCCAGGGTTTATTATTATCTTTTTAACTAGTTTCGGACTTGTAAGGAAATGTTGCACTCTAAAATATTTTGTAGAGGGTCTTGCAGGTAAATCCGCACAAAGTTCGATATCCTCCAGATCGAAAATGGGAAGAAAAGTGATACCTATTTTGAATAAGAAAGTTGTTTATTAGACATAATACAAGATTACTATTCAATATGGCCGCCCTCAGCCTCAAAGATGTCCTCTAAACGAAACTTGAAACTTCCCACAGGCCGTGGAGACCCCGCAGGATCCACCTTGTTCATCTCCGACTTGATGGATGCCTTCAGGGACGCCACATTGCTGTGGTGTGTGGCTCACACCCCCTCTCCAACTTCCCTACAAGTAGTAGTCGCATAGGTCTGAACGGGGCTGTTGGGGGGCCAGGTGTTGAAGTCTCAGAAATGGGCACATTCTTCTTCAGCCAGGACTGCACAAGTTTGGCCTTGTGGGCGGGCACCGAGTCCTTCTGGAATGTGTACGGGGTCCCGGAGGCCACAGAGTCCATCCGGGGACGACGACAGGTGGAACCCACGCTTCCTGGCGAGGATGGACATGGGCGTCCCCGGATTGGACTTGATGGACCTCTTGAGACCAGCCATAAATGTGGGCGTGCAGATCCGGTCACATCCTGGGCTTGTGCTCCTTCCTCTTGGACATCCCTGACATCTTCCCACTTCTTGGTTGATGTCGTAGACCGTCCTCCTGAGGTACTTGAGCAACTTACTGATGGCTGCAGGACGGTGCCCTGCGCACAGCAACTCGATGACCGTGTCCCTTCGGGTCTGCTCCAGCTCCGTATCAGTGTATTATTTGTTTTTGGGCGCAAATTCGACAGTACATTCCCGTAACCTCCCACATGTGCAAA
>CP045901.1:16079353-16107274 GCA_013387185.1 Caligus rogercresseyi
TTACTTTATACCTGACAAAACATAGAAGATAAAAATATCTGACGATTAGAAAACATAGATACATCTTTCCTGCATCTCTCTGCATCTCTTTGATTATAGTATCAAATTAATCACAAACCTCTCCTGTTTTTTCAATTAATAATAAGCTGTTGGTGTTATTTTAATTGCATTATTTAACATCTTTAGTTCTTCTATCTGGAAGAGGACTGTTGATACGAAGTTCCCTCCTGAGTCAGGAGTTACTTATCCACAGGACTCGTGGACGAGAGAACAAACCTGTCCCTTAAAAAATATTAATAACTTTTTTAAGAAATAAACCAAATCTGTCTTTATTATTGCGTCATAATAAACAGCTTGAGTTCTTATTTATTCATATAGGGTTAATCCTCAAATATATAAAACTCAAGACATGTTATGATAACACAAACTAAATAGCAACATTTTTTTTTTCTATTGTAGACCCAATGGAGTTTTGGGGTCACGGAAACTGAAATTTAATCCAGCAACCCGTTATTCCTCTACCCCAAAGGCGAGGTATATTTCAATGAATTATAAATATGGTCATAAAAGTTATAAAAATTTACAACTGGCACAACAAATAAAACATTAAAATTATACTAAACATTTAAAACAACTTTAAGAGATGGTTTGGTTAAAAGGTGTCATGGATGTTTTCTTTGAGTTTCATATTGGAAGACTTCCCCGAAGCGACGCGTATTTATTAAAACTTCAATGATCTTGAGTATTTGGTCCTTCCCCAACGTTCACACTCACGATTTGTTGATAGGTCCCTCCTAATTCGGGCAAGGGCATCGCATGATTCCATAAAGTGGATCGGAGATTCTCGTTCCTCTCCACAGAGCCTACATGAATCCTCTTCTGTCAAGCCCATTTCCTTGAGGTGCTTTCCCATGGGTATATGCCCAGACACAAAGCTCAGAAGATTCTTCATTGAAGTTCTGGTATGATTTTTCAATTTCCATTTATGATTAAGATCCGGGAGGAAAAACTTCGTCTGTTGGCAACTCGAGTCGTCTTGCCATTCCTTTAACCATTCCAAACGGATAGTTTTTCTTATTTTTTCTTTCAAATAAGTTTGTGGTATTTCTAGGTAAGATGGGGATGTCACACCACATCCCATCTTAGCTAGAGCATCCACAAACTCATTGCCGGTGTGATTTTCATGACCCTTAATCCATGATATTTTTATCACTCTGTCCGATTTTTTCACTTCTTCTAAAATATTGCTTTGTTGTCGAGTAAAGAGTCCTCTCTTCTTTGCAAGGGCTTCAATGGCTGACATGCTATCTACGTGGATGACTACCGGAGAGTTGGGATACTTTTCTATTTTATTTAGATTTTGTACTGCCTGAAATATTCCTTCCAGTTCAGCTTGGAAGACGGTGTTGAAACAGTTCAGGTTTCTAAATCCCTCATCAATAATGTGATCTCCGAGGGAAATGCACCACCCATAGCCAACTCCATTTTCCATTTTTGACCCATCTGTAAATATATTTAAACACGTTGGATCTACAGCAGTCATCCCTTTTGTAGTAATAAAAGAGGGCAAGCAATAAGCCTTGTGGTGGTATTTTTCCAGCGGAGTCCCACATCGTTCAAACAGAGCATCCAGTTCTTTTTGGAGAATATTTCCCCCACCTTTTGCCTTCGAATGTGTTTTCCATTTTATTGGGACATCCTCTTCATTTCTTAATCTTGCCATTAATGCTCTCTTTTTAATGCTTAAGTGGAGGGGTTCAATATTGAATAGAACTTCCATGGATTTTGTGGGAGTAGATCGCATAGGTCGGCCCATTAAAAGACATGTGAGTCTATTGATCCTTCGGAACTTTGTTATGTACTTATTCATTCCAATAAGTCTAGGAGCCCATATGCTCGATCCATAGCATATTATTGGTTCTAAACAAGCCACTCGAATCCAGTAGATGTAGAATGGTCGAAGACCCCACTTAAGTCCGATCAAGTTTCTCACCGAAAACAATATTTTCTTGGCTTTTTCTGTAATGTAATCAACGTGAGGCCCCCATTGAAGTTTTTTATCGATTATTACCCCAAGATACTTGTACTGATGGACCCATTCAATAATTGTGTCGTTGATTTTAATCTTTGGATTAATTATTTTACGTGCCCATGTGCATATCATACCTTTTGTCTTTGACGCACTAAATTTGAGACCTATCTTGGATACACAAGAATTCATTTCTTTGACACGGTCTTGAATAATATCAGCCATTGATGAAAGGTCAAAACCTGTTATAATCAGTGCGATGTCATCAGCAAAGCCTATATTAAGTATTGGTCCTGGTTTAGGTTCAATAATGTGTTGAATAGCACAGTTCCACACAAATGGAGAAAGGATTCCTCCTTGCGGACACCCCCTTGCGGGAGTGAAATGTACTTTTACTCCCTGTTGTCCACAAACTATTTTTCTATTTTGCAGGAAATACTTATACCATTTAACTGAGCACGAGTCGACACCGTTTTTCAGCAAATGTTCCTCTATAACATCATATGGAAGATTGTCAAAAGCTCCTTCTATATCAAAAAATATGATTATAGCATGCTTTTTGTTGAGAATGGCACTCTCAGCCTTGTCAACCAATTTAGCAATAGCTGTATCGGCTGACTTACCAATTTGGAACCCAAACTGATTGCTCATAGGAGTATTCAGCTTGAGGGTTTCAATATGCCAATAAACAACTCTTTCAAGGCCCTTTAAAAGAGTGTTAGAAAGTGTGATAGGGCGGTATGCTTTTGGGTTCTTGTAATTGTCCTTGTTTGGCTTTGGTAAAAAAAGGACTTTGCCTTCACTCCAAATCCGGGGAATGTATGAAAATTTCAAGGATAAAATGTATAGTAAAGTTATGCGGTCATAGTATTCATTTGATAAATTTTTAAAAACAACTGGGGCCAGGCCATCTGGACCTGGTTTTTTAAAATTCTTAAAAGACTTAAAACCCTCCTTCACGAGTGGAGTGTCAACTTCATTGACCCATAATACTTGGTCATTCTGTTTCATTTCGGTTCCACCAAACACATAATTTTCATTGGGATTATGAAGGGTAGCGTCATTAAAATGAGCTAAAATCATTTTTTTGAGACTTTCCCGTATTGACAAATTTCCATCCTCGTTTTGAAATATTCCGAATCTTTGTTTCTTTTTTTCTCTTTGCCTCCACACTGCTGCAATGACGGCCTGTTGTGAATCTAATTCACTACATTTTTTTCTCCAATGATGCCTCCTTTCAAGCTCGATTGTTCTCCTGTAAACTCTTTTCTTCTGGTAGTAGGCATCCTTATCGGCTACACTTTGAGTCTTCTTGAGTCTCCTCTCAGCCTTTTTGACCGCTTTCCTAAGGTGAGTTAACTCCTCAGTCCACCATGACACGGCTCTGCGTAGTCTCTTCACTTTTTGAGGTGCCACTGAGTCGAGTGCATTTTGCAACGATATTGTGAGTTCATATGCCAGTCTATCTATTTCTGTGGATGAAACTACATTTTCGGTTCCTTTTAGAGGTGTAGTACTTAAAGGTCCTAGTATATTAGGAAATTCTGTCCATTTCACTCTCTTTAAATTTCTCAGAAGAGTGTGTTCCATTTTTACATCTAACCGAAAAATAATGTATTTATGATCGGATAGCGTGGACTTATCAGAAACCCCCCATAGTGAAATGAAGGGAAGCATAAGGTCATTCGCAAAAGTTACGTCAATAACTGACGATCCAACTCCGCCAACAAATGTGTATTTTTTCCCTTCATTACAAACATTTAAATGTATTGACGCACAGAACTCCTCGACTTCTTCTCCTCTTTTATTTGTTTTTTCTGATCCCCATAAAGAACTATGGGCATTTGTATCCATTCCTATGAGTAGGGGTATCCTCTGGTCTTTACATTTCTTCCCCAACTCTTCTAACTTAGGAAAAATACATGGGAGTGTAATGTCAGCGTAGTAAGACACAAATATTATTTGTTTATCTTTCAGTCTGATAGTAACTGCTATCATATCACGGCTCGAGTATTCCAGCAATTCGACGCCCTCAAAGGATCTTGAAACCATAATGCTCACTCGTGGAGGAAACCCATCAGGACTTCTAGGGGTAAAAGTGTCGTAAAAATAATTGACTTCTTGTAAAATGTTATTCTGTGAGGGAGGTTCGGTAATCAGTGCAACTTTAATGGACTGTTCTTCAAGAAGTTTAAGAAGCTCATATCCAGCCAGGCTCCTCTTCCCCAGATTTATTTGAACACAGTTGGCGGAAGTCATGTTTTGTTATGATGTATGTCAGTCTTGTCGTATTTTCTTTCCTTTATGTTAAAATAAACAATTGCACTGGTATAAAATATTCTTTTATTAAAATCCATTGGAGGTTTAAAAGAATAAAAAAGAAGGAGATATTTTTTAAAATTTGAGTGCATTAAGATAATTATTTTCATGTGAAAGGGTTCTCAATAAAATTCATTCTTTTACTTATGGGATGAGATACAATTTTGGGGATCTTTAGGATCAGAGTCTCTTGTACGTTTATTAAAGTTTGCTTCTGGGCTAGTAAAGACCCGTTTGCTTTTCTTCAGCTCCGGGTTAGAGTTTGTTTTCTTCATAGGGATTGAAGAGCCCCTTTGCATTACTCTCATCCATTCATCTCTCATTCCATTGCTTTGCAACGCTGAGGCTTGTAGACTTGGAAACTCGTCCCTTTTTGAGACACTAGTCACTGCCGTCTCATTATTTTCACTGATGGCAATTCTTCCACAGTGAATTTCAGACCAGGCAATTCCTCCACTGGTTGTCGCCCTATCTCCAGTCCATCAGCCTCCGGTAGTTGTTTTTCATCCTCCGGTTGTCCTCTTCCACGGGGTTGTCCTCCTCCTTCTACTTGTCGACCTTCCTGCGATTGTCCTCCGTCCTCTGGCTGCACTTGGTCCTCCATGCATCCTTCGCCTTCGGGTTGTCTTTCTTCTTCCTCTTCCAGTCCGGAGGCCTCTTCTGTAGTTCTTCTCTCTTCTGCACTAGAGATCCTTGTGGGAAGTCCAAGCCCAAGTCTAAAGTATTCATTGAATTCATTGTAGGTGGCTCTTTGAGAAAATGGACATAGCAACAACTTATTAATAATAGAAAAAGGGGAGAGGTTTGTGATTAATTTGATGCTATAATAAAAGAGATGTCAGAAAGATGTCCCTATATTTTCTCTTTCTCTTTCATGTCATAAAGTAATCCGTAGCCAAAACTATATTTAACATTTTTATTTAATGGGGATGCATCTACGATTGGTTAAAATTTGTTTAACATGAACAGTGTCCATTTGAAAGGTTAAATGTCAAAAGAATCATCAATCAACTCATAATACTGTTAGTACTTTGTAAGATGAAAGAACACGTTTCAAAAATTATATATAGAACTAAGACTATTAATATTAAATTTACTTTACTCAATGGTATTGTTATAATTTTGGAATCTAGTATTAGTTTATGTATTAATAACGTCTTGATCAGACCACTTCTCATAAAACACTGTCCTTTATTTCGTAAAGTACACCAGGTGATGCACCGGATAGAGGTTCGAACCGAACCGAACTATTTAAGATACACGGTCCCATGATACTTAATATCAAATGAAATATACAAACAAATTACACGCACACAAAACGAACTACAATGATAAATACGCCTAAAACTAAGTCAAAAATAAATATACATAAAACTGAACAAAAATAAATATTCATAAAACTAAGTCAAAAATAAATATACATAAAACTGAACCAAAAACAAATATACATAAAACTGAATAAAAATAAATATTCATAAAACTGAACCAAAAATAAATATTAACTAATGCCCGTATCATAATCGTTTAAGTATGGAGGAGTCCGTTTATTCCTCGAGGGTCTATCGCCGTTTCCATCTTCCTCAACGAAATTTCTTGTAGAGGTTGAGCCGCTGGGACATCTCCTCCGAATATGTGAAATGTGCCTTGGAACACCGTCTACCTCGATGTTTAGTTCGGAGTTCACGCTCGATATTGTTCCTGGGGTCCACTTTGTAGTGCACTTTGCGTTGGGAGGCTTAACCCATACGGAATCCCCTTTTGTGAACTCGCCCGAGTAGTTGTCGGATCCCTCACTCAGTCTATCCTCCACGTCCTCGCCGAGGAAAGGGTTACGCCACTCTCCCCTGAAGATCTCCTCGAAAGGCGGAGTATCGCTTTCTCCGTTTGGTATGATATTATACCAGTACACACACTCTTGAACGGAAGTCTTCGTTCGGGCCAACATTGTTTTTATTGTTCTATGGTTTCTTTCGACTATTCCGTTTCCAGATGGCTTATAGGCACACCGAAATATTAATTTGATTCTCCATTTCTTACAGAGGGATTCGAATGCATGAGACCTAAACGTTCGGCCATTGTCACATAACATTTCTTTCATAGGTCCCATGGCACTTATGACCTCCTCGACGCACTTGATTACTTCCGGAATACTCTCGTGGGTTACTTCGCGCCAGATAGCGAACCGGCTAGGCCCACAGTCTACTATGGTCAGGAACTTCCTCGAACCTACATGAGTTATGTCCATAGCCACTCGTTCCCAATTAGAGCAAACCGACAGAGTTCCTCCATTGATACGAACAGGGTGAGGACACACGGACTTGCAGACTTCGCAGGAGTTTGTCACTTCATTCACTTCCTCCCTTGTAGTTCCTGGATCCACTTTTTGGGCAAAGTGAAGTGTTACGTCGTTTCCACGATGATGGAGTTTGTGGGTGTCCTTCACTATTTGATGTCTTGACCGAGCTAAGCATGAGCGTGGAGATGACTTGCCTTTGGCTTGAGTCAGCCAACTCTTTGGCACTCGAGTTAAGACATCCGCTTTGTTGGATGAAGAGGGAACAAGGTGTACATTCCAATCGACATTATAGACGTCTAATGTTTCCTTCAGGGTAGATAATCTACGCTTTATGAGCATTTCGGAGATCCCAGATACCCTTATTTTCTTGTCGCGTGTCAAAGTTGATTTGAGCCATGAGTGGACCGAAGCAGAATCAACAAAAATGTCCAACCTGGTTGTTCCCCACTTAAGGGCCATGTTCACTCCCTTTATGACAGCTGTGAGCTCTGCCATGTTGATGTGATCACCGTCGTCCTTTTTTCGCAGCCAGGCTCCGTCCTCAATTACTCCATTATCTTTCATTAGTACTACTCCGTATGCCAACGAGCTAGCGTCGCACCACAGCTCCCAACTCCCACTAGGACGAACGTTCCATTTTCCACAGACAGGATCGTCTCGCTTCACTCTTGAGATTAACTCATCCAGAAATGACTCTGAAAGTTCTCCTGCACTGTCTTCCCATGAAGCCCCTGTACAGCATCGTTTAATAAAACTCACTGCCGTTCGGAGCCATCCTCCGACCGGGAAGTGTCCGATGAGTTTCCCACAGATAGAAAAGAGTTCTCGTTTTGTGAGTTTTTCGGAGAATTTGATGTCCATGGTAGGTCGTTTCCACATGAGACCCTGTCGGGTTTGGGCCAACTCAAGGCCTAAAACTCTTGATTCGTTGAGGGGCACTGAATCTTTGCAATTTAGTCCATATTTTCTCAGGTGTTTTTCAACTTTTTCCACTCCGACGATGTCCAGGTTAACAATTATATCGTCGTAATAATGGTCACAAGCTTTCTTAATAGCTGGATCAAGAGATAGTACGTGAGAGACTATTGCCTTCATTATTTCCGGGCCACAATTAAGGCCAAAGCCCATCCTTTGCAACTCAAAATTTTTATTTTGGAAGCGGACCTTGAGATGACGGCTACACTCCGCTCCTACGTGAATTTGCATGTAGGCGTCCTTTAAGTCCAGCATTGCACACCTGGATGGCCATTGCCTCCACATCCTCAACTTCTCGGAGCACACATCGGCGTCCGCTCCGCTACATTCTACAAATTCATTGACTTCGCGAAAGTCCAACACTGGGCGAACCTTGCCCTTTTTTTCGTGAACGACTGCCATGAGCGGGATTACCCCTCCCGATGGACACGATTTGCTAGGAACGATCCATTCATTCTTGACCCACCTCCCGACCTCTTCTTCAAACTGCTCTCTCACGTGATCTGCTATCGAGTATTGTGATACACGATTAGAAATCGTCGGGGGACGGATCCAGTCCCACTCTGTGCACCAAAACTTCCCATCAAAACGAGCATGGAAGTTTCTCCCTTTCACTTCCACTTTCGGGGTCAATACCGAACAAACCACCGGAATACCACCGACTTTTACTTTCCCCTTTTCGATTAAGATCTTGTGGTGACGAAGGATATCGGTCCCGATGATGGCGTCAACTCCTTCGATCATCTTGGAGCTGATAAGGCATTTCACATTTGAGGACACTCCATCTAGCTCTACCAAGACAAAGGCAGTGCCGTCACAGAAGACGACGTTTCCGTCAAATGCCGTCACGGGAAATCTTCCTCTACTAGAGAGGCTTTTGAAGGAGGGTCCAAGGATCGTCTGGGTGCATCCGGTATCGATGAGGCCCGTGACTTCCCTCCCATTGATGAGCAGCCTCGTTAATGGTATTGGCGGCGCGCTTGGTCCTCCGAGCGGGAGGGTGCTTGCGCTGACACACTCCCTTCTGCGTTTCCCTGTTCCTCACAGAAGCGGGCTATATGCCCCTCCTTCCCACACTTGAAGCAAGTCCAAGCTTGATGCGTCCTCGGTTGACCTCGATTCCGCAGTCGTTGAGGATGTTTGGTCCCCCTTGTCAAAAGTCCATACTGATCATGCAATTTTTCGTTGTCTGAGGGGCTAGATTGAGCGAGAAGGCCTCTCGCTACACCTGCCACCTCTGCCATTGACATAGACTCGATTTTTGGGGTTGCCTGGAGCTGAGAAGAGACTCCAGATGGGAGGCTTGTAACAAAAGCAACCTTTACGACCTCGTCCATGCCTCCTTTTCCCACCAGATTTACGAGTGACCTCACTTGAGCGAGGTGAACGTCCACAGAGACTCCAGGCTCCCACCTCTTCTTACACAGCTCCGAAAAAGCCTCGAACTTGGACATAGAAAAAGCATTCAGAAGCGCCTGCTTAATCACAGCTTCATCCTTCTTCCCCTCCTCGGATAGCTGATCGTATACGGCGAAGGCATTCCCTTCCAAGAAGAGAGGAATGATCCTGCTCAGATCGTCCAGCCCTAAAAGGTCCTTAGCAATGTCCACCTGTTTAATCCATACAGAAACGTCACCGCTCCCTCCGAACTTGGGAATTACGTCCCTGATCTTTAATGTATCCATTACTTATAGGGCCGTGATAGCTTGTATTAATAACGTCTTGATCAGACCACTTCTCATAAAACACTGTCCTTTATTTCGTAAAGTACACCAGGTGATGCACCGGATAGAGGTTCGAACCGAACCGAACTATTAAGATACAGTTTATGTAGAAAACAAGAAAACCTATTGAGTGTGAATTCTAATTTCTGGATGCTTGGATTTTTGGTACGACAGATCTTTGTGGGACCATTGGATGAAAAGAAAATATCATAAAATACCTCTGATGAATAGAATGTAACGTCAGAGCTTGAAAAATATCGTCAACTTGTTGATTTAACATCTATATATTTTTACAATGTTTTATTCAGCCAAAAAAATGGTTAAAGATGTTCCCACTAATAATTATGACACTTAAAAACATATTTCTGACCTTATTTTTTTGGATTAAACTGTTGATATGGTCGATGGACCGCTTTCGAGGATCATCACGATTTGTTGACGGATTGGGCGTAATCGTCGTTTTTCGTCTCGGAAAAAGTTCTGCTTTCTCTTTTGCGATTGAACATTTATAAGTCAATGATTTACGTTTGCTGGCGTACTCTTAAAACCATACTTCTCTCAATTAGATCACTAAACCCCTCCTTTTTAAATCTTGTCACGCAACCTCTTTTAATTTTTTTGAAGATAAATAGTATTTTTAAATATTTTTTTTCATAATTAAAGTTCCCCATAACGTATAAAGGGGACAATTAAATTATTACTGATTGGAAGATAAAATTTGACTTTATTCAAGGTATGATAAAAAAATAATTTATTAAAACATATTCAGGTTCTTAGGAAAGGAAGGAGGAGTATGATTTAGAACCCGAATATTGGGGGTTGAGTCTTTGAAATTCCACTTTTCATTCCACTTTTTAAAAACAGATCTTTCATAGACGGGTATCTCCGGTTGTCTATATTATCACGGTCCTGATACTCTTTTAATTTGGAGTTTTATATTATAGTCAGTATTTATAAGACGTCGAATTTAGTGATATAATTCGTCATGGGCTGTTGGCAATACTGAATTCCCGATTGCCATGTATAATACATAATATGTCCAATTGGATATCTTCTACTTGAGTTGGAAATGTGTCGAATTTATATTCTTTGAGCAACTCAATAACTTCTTTATCGAATAGTGAGGTTTTTCGATTTTTCAATCACAGTATTACGTTTTGGTTAGCTACAAACTTAACGAAGAGAAAGAAAACTCGTTTTGAAATTGAATAATTCTTGTATAATAAAAATCTCTTCTAAACATTTGCGATTTTTTTTGTTGATATTAAGGTATATGTAATTTCAAACACAAATAATTTAGTGTGAAATTATTAGTAACTATTCTAAAGTATAATTTCTGTTAAAATCAATGTTAATGAGTTCAGGTTTTCTCAAACCCCTTCCGGAACGTGTAAAATCATTGTAATATTCTAAGACACTGGAACTATTATTAAAAATTGATTCAGAATCTCAAGTATATTAAAAGAAAAATGTTCAACTCAAATATGTATCTATAATATATGGGCTTTTTTTGGGACGTAATTATGTACTGTTATATTCTTGCTATTTTTTGGACCATTCTTCCGTGGCAATTTTCTTGGGCCATTTCTCTTTCGGGGTAAATGTATCAGCTATTTCTACCTCTTTTCATTATCTTTCTCATCTGTAATGTAAATTATAAATAATGCCGATGCTAAGTAATTCTGTTTTTTGCATATAAATTTGTCGAAGATTCTTTCTCCATTAAGCCTAGAGAGTTTAAACATATTTGCACAAAGGTAGTAAAATGATTAAATTTCAGTTACAGACATGTTTAAAACTGGTTGCCCTTAGATCAACGTAATAAATACTACAAAAATAAAAGCAAAGAAAAACTTGAAAAATATGCAACATCTCAACTTTGTCTTATACTATTTAGCTTTTAAGTAATTTATTCCTATATATAATCTTTTCTCCCAACTGTCCGCACATATATTTAAACCGCCCCCCCGCAAATATATTTGAGTGCCCCCTCTCCACCCCCCCGCAACCGAGTA
The DNA here is from genome assembly GCA_013387185.1 of Caligus rogercresseyi. Taxonomy (NCBI): domain Eukaryota; kingdom Metazoa; phylum Arthropoda; class Copepoda; order Siphonostomatoida; family Caligidae; genus Caligus; species Caligus rogercresseyi. The sequence goes on from CP045901.1 coordinate 16,090,712, forward strand.
ATAGCAAAGAAATGTGAGCTGACGTACCTGTTTTTGATTTGTGCATATTATTTCACAAGGATGTTCTAACTATGACAAACCGGTTTGCTGAAGAGTTGAATTTAGTTTCTAAGAGTCGGATACAAGCTGATTTTTTTTGGCCAAGTTTGAAATTTGAGTGAACACTGATAAATAACCGAGTAATAGCAATAAATGTGTGATGACGCCTTTTTGATTTGTGCATAGTGATATTCAAAAGGATAGTTAACTATGAAAACGGGTGCTTACTCGTTGAATTTAGTTGCTAAGAGTAGTAAACAGATTAATGTTTTTTGGCCAACGTGGCCCGTAGTTGCGGTTTGAGTGGAAACTGATAAATAAACGAGTAATAGCAAATCGAAATTGTGTGACGTGACGTCATTTTTGATTGTTGCTATAGTTATATTCAAAAGGCGTTAACTATTAAAAACGGGTGCTAGACATCCGAAGTAGTACCATGAGATGCGCGGTACGCCGCAGCACTCTCCGTGTCAATTTTTTCGCCAAGTATGAAATTTGAGGACACCATGATAAATAAACGAGTAATAGCAAATAATTGTATGATGACGTCATTTTTGATTTGTGCATAGTTATATTCAAAAGGCTAGTTAACTATGAAAAACAGGTGCTTAATCGTTGATTTAGTTGCTAAGAGTAGTAAAACAGATTAAATTTTGGCCAAGTATGAAATTTGAGTGGACACCGATAAATAACGAGTAAAAGCAAAGAATTGTGTGATGACGTATTTTTTATTTGTGCATAGTTATATTCAAAAGGCTAGTAAACTATAAAACGGGTGCTTAAAGTGTTGAATTTAGTTGCTAAGAGTAGTAAAAAGATTAAATTTTATGGCCAGTAGAAAATTTAGTGGCACCTGATAAACAACCTAGCAAATAAATTGTTTGATGACTCATTTTTGATTTGTGCATAGTTATATCAAAAGGCTAGTTAACTATTAAAAACGGGTGCTTAAAGAGTTGACTTTAGTTGCAAGAGTAGTAAAAGATTAATTTTATGGCCCAGTAGAAAATTTACGTGGACACTGATAAAAAACCGAGTAATAGCAAATAAATTGTGTGATGACGTCATTTTTGATTTGTGCATAGTTATATTTCAAACGGCTAGTTATAACTATGAAAAAGGTGTAAAGTGTTGAAATATTTGCAAAGGGTAGTAAAAAAGATTAAATTTTATGGCCCAGCTAGGAAATGGCGTAGACAATAAGAAAGAACATAATAATTTTATTTTTGAAGAAAAAAACCCATGAATCGTCGAGAAATCTTCAACAGCCAACCGGAAATTCAATTTTTTTACTTCGGCGTTGAGAAAAAAACAAAAGGTGGCAGCACCTTCGTTTGAACATACCTACATTATCTCACCCAACGAGTTAAAAGTAAGGGTAGAGCCATTTTAACCAATGAAAGTAAAAAAAAATACACCGCCACGCAACCTACCTCATGAGCATGACGTCACGTATGGCAAAAGAGGTATATTGTATAAGTAAAAATGTTAAATATAATCGAATTTATGTCTTTATTAGATCATGAGAAGAATTAATTATCACAATCTATTAGAAAATGGAAAAAATATAAATTTTGTGAGTAATCATTAAAATTTTGATGATTTAAAGTTGATGATATTATCCAAAATATTTCATGAAAAAGCAAACTCTTCAATCATTATATGTTAAAGCACATAAAAAACAATGAAATAACTTATAACAAAATACTAGTTATAATCATATATTTTACAAAGACATATTTAGAAAAAAGTATTAATTATGAATTTATACAAAACAAAATATGGTTATAATCATATATTAATAAATATTATTAGAAAAACATATTTAGGAAAAAAGTAAATAATTTATTGGAGCATTAATTAATCCACTGTTTCATTTTTCGTTTCTTCTTAAACTTTTTTATGTCTAGCTTTTTGCTCTTGAAGGCGGTTTTTTCAAATTTTATTTGGAGAAATACACAAATTTGAGCAAATTTATTAGAGATTCCAATGGAACTGACGGCACCTTAGGACATTGATTTAGAAAAGTTTTTGTCATGACATTATCTTCTGATAACTTGGAAGTAATACTTGTGGACTTGGAGGTGCTTTGAAGGAGGAGGTAACGATGAATTAGAAGATTCATATTATCAAGCATTCTTGAGTAATCTGACGATAATTTCGTTTTAATATTCTATCATTCCTTTTGGAAGATGGGTCCATGGACGTATATTCTGACAAGTTTGTTTCAATTTTTTCATTTTAAATTAAGGGTCGGAACTACTCCTTTCTTGATTGTCTTCTAATAGGAAGGTTAAGAAGCTATGCATTAGTCTCTCTCATAGTCTTTTCAGTGAAGTGCAGACTACACATAAAGATGATGCAGGCTGAAATGTCGAATCTCCTCTTTTGCATGCGATGGTCCAAGCTTTCTCTGTTTGATGTTGGTTGGAAACGAGTGGTACAATCAGTGTGAGCATTGGATCAATGAAGGACAAACAGTAACTGCACACTGTCTTTTTCTTTTTTTTTTATTAATTGAAGCCATTTGTAAGAGTACGATGCACTAATGATAATTTGAGTAGTGATTTTATATATAGTAAAAGTTATTTGGTTTATGTTTTCTGCCAGACGTGACGTCAACGAAAAATATTTCGGAACCTAAGTTTATACATTATGAAATGGCGGGGGGTTATCTCACCATGTATTCATTTTGATCACAGCCCTAATTTTGATCAGCATCAATTATCGGATACTGAGCGCACGCTTTCTCCCTTGATTCTTCCTTTTGTGGCTATACTGTATATGCTGTACACGACATCTACTATTAAAACGGCGAAATCCATATACTGCAGAGTAGGAATACGGCCACTCACATTAACGGCGAGAACGGAAACATTCAAAACAGAAACATCAAAAGCGGGCACGGCCACTGCGCCTAGAACCGTTTTTATTGACGTTAGTCCAACAAGTGAAAAGTTATACCTGAATTTGCAATATACCTCGCTTTTGACAAAGTCTTATTTTCCATCCCGTTAGCCCATAGCGTGAAATCAAGTAATTGGAGATATGTATATTCATCAGTGAAAATATTTTGATATGTATTTCAAATAAAAACCCTGTGGAATAAATGGTTGCTTAAGGAATTCTTCTTTTTAAAACAATTAATACATTTTTTCATAGAGCAGAAGGCAGCAATGCAATAGGACCTCCTCTTTCATGCAGGGAGGGTAACGAGGGCCCTGTTTTCGTATTGTGGGATACAATTGCTTATAACATGTTTGCATGTTTTGATGGCAGGGCATTCAAGGTCAATCCAGTTTTTTTTGCTATCCATGGCACAAAGGAGTATTATAGCTTACATACATATATGAAGTACAGCATATAAGGTTGCGCACCAAAGAGAAATATTCCATGCGTCGAAGGGCACCCAGGATTGATTTTATTTCTGGAAAGAGAGATGATAAATTAATATTTTCTTAAAGAAATTGGACTTATTTCAAAAATATATATTTCAAAGAGTACCTAAATCATAGTTTCTGACATTTGTATTTATGTATTTAGTTTGTAAAAGGTTGGATTTTAACAGAGTTCTCCAATTAAAAAAGAGAGCTTATAGGCCTTTTGATAAAAAGGCCTATTTGACTATTTTTTCCTTCATATGTTCACATATTTGTCTATAAATGATGGCTAAAATATATAATAAATAGTTTATGTGTTTTTATATAGTATTTATATATTGATTTTTTTGGGTATATACAGTGTGGGAGAGTAAACTGTGTAGTAAATATATGTAGGACCACTCTACCTGAGGCTACAGCCTCAAATTGTAATTACAAATCAATTTTATTCAATTTAAAAATATGTTTATTTATCATTTTCAAATTGACCACCAATGACCTTTAGCATGACCTCGGCCTGAAAGAGGTACAGTGCTTATTTACGAACTCTTCAGTCATTTCTGCTCAACTGTTGCTTTGAGGGACTTCTTATTAGTATGAGGTGTTGCATAGGCATTCCTCTCAACATTTTCACAGATGGCGTTGTCCTAGGGTGATAGGACAATGATGGAGGCTACATTTCGCCAGGTTTTCCTTGTACACCTTCTGAGTCGGATTGGATTTGTGGGAATGAGCGGAATCTTGACGTTTCCTTCTCACATACGAGACGGCCCTTAAGTCTTTGATTGCTTTTCACACGGTCTTAGGACTCACGCAAAGCTTTTTGTTCATCTTCCTCATGCTCTGTGTGAGATTCTCCTCAATCTTCAAAGCGACAGCCACCAAGAACTCTGTCGTCCTCTTCTTGTTGTGTCCACCACTGTCAGGGCTTCTGGCAAGGCTCTTGCCATCTTTACATTGAAGATTAAGCTCTCCAAACAAATAATAATCCTGACGCTATCCTTCACAGCCACCTCCACTTCAAGTAGATCCGAGATCTCTCTCTTTCCGCTCATTCTCTTTTCCTTAACAACTGATTAAAAATTTGTAGTAAACAAACATTTTAAAATCGTCAAGTTTTAACCCGTTTGGATTGGGATTGACTTATTTGTGACAATATAAAATTTACAACAAGATTTGCTCTTCCACACTGTATATTTTTATATGTTTGAATTATTACATATTTATTCATAAGTAATTCAAAATAATTTTTAAAGTCAATTTCCAAAAGAATTAAAATAAGCAACAATTGGCAACTATGGATATCAAAGTTTGTCGAAACCGATATTTAAAAAATATATTATCGTCACCGATTAATCAGCAAACCGATATATCTGTCGACCTCTTATACAGAATATTTATTATATGATCCGAAACTAGCCTGAATGATTATAGCATCTGGTAGATCAATGACTTAAGTGAAAGTTTGCCAATTTGTATCGGCTATATTTTATAACAATTAAGTTCCTTTTTGGAAGATGATGTTCTGCTTTTGTATAGACAAAAACAAAAGAACGGCACCTATTTGTTGTTGATTTTTTTAAAAGTTCATTATTAAAGTTTAAAATCAAGATTTTTTTACACTAGCTCTTTATGCTATTCAAAGACAATAACTCCTGTCATAATAATGGATTTTCTTTACATAAAATACTCAGCTTATTCACAGCTTTTATTTGAATATAGTCATAATACAAATTAAAAATACGATTTACGTGCTGCGCACTTGCCAGGGAGCAAATTGTATATGCTCGAATTTTCTTTGGAAGGTAGTCCAAATTAAGGTTTCCATGAAAAAATTTAGAGTGTGATCATCGCCTAGTATTCAACTTCAAATAGACGAATGCTTATCATTTAGAACTTAATTACTCGTTTTAAAATTAGTGGACATGGGATTCCCAGATTTGTTACCATAGTAGGGTCGACTGTTGTCAAACACACGATCATATGACTTTCTTTCATTACAGGAAATATATTCAGAGAGTGCAAACTGTCATGATCGAATTTTTCACGATGACATTATTCCAAACATAGCACATCTATTAGTAGGCTAACTTGGAAAATTAGTAGTATTTAGCTCATGGCGCCTTAATTCTGCACTCAGAGATGCCAAAATTTATCATTTTTGGCATTCAACAACTCCACAAATTTCATAAACGTACTTTTTGAGTTTCCTGCTAAACCAACAAACAACAAACTAACAAACTAACAAAAAACAAATGAAAACATACCTCCTTCGGCGGAGTAATTATGTCAAAACATAACATCGCCAAATAATTAAAATAACTTAAATGAGATTAATTTTAATAATTCCTTACAATAACAAATGTCATGCATCTTAGAGCATTCAATCCCTGTATGAAGTATTTCAAGTGACGTCATACGTAAAGTAGGATACTGTTGTGTTCGATCTTATGTGAATGTTTATTTCGATCAAAGTCAGTATATAATTTAGTGTAGATTGTAGGAACTCTTCTTTCACTCATCGGATGAGGATCAAGTCAATCCTTGAGGGAATTGAGTGAATCTCACGTTAATTGCTCTTAAAGATATAATATGACGTCACGTTAAAGAGATTCATACAAGGGAATTAGAGGTTAGTGCTATACTTATTAATTTATTGTAATTATAAACTGTCAGATATAGCGATTTATCGGTACACTTTAAAATAGTGGTGAATTACGTGTATACGCCATAGAGATATAAAAACATAGAGGGGTTATTGGATTCTTTAGAGGAACTCGTCATATTGCCCAATATAAAAAATTTTCTATCTATGATCAACTTACTATGAGGTAATATAAATACTTTGTTTATATTGGACTTAGGCGACAGCTGAACGATGTTTCTGTGCTATTGAAGGGAATAAACTCTCTATATCTTATATCTCTATGGTATACGCTAAGTCCTTTCTTTATAACTATAGCCAGGATCGTGCAAGGAAAAAAATAATTGGGATTTACTACATTTATTTTCAAAATATTGATTTTAAAATAGCGAGTTCTCAATTAAGTGCCTTTTATCAAGCTCCATCCCTTGTCATCAGACACTCAGTGTTTATTCATTTATAATTAATTAAAATATTGTTAGTCAAATTGATTGTAAAAAGAGAGTTGAATATATTATTTATATAAATATTTAGTCATGCTTTATTAACTCATTAATAAGTTGTCCCCTAATTATTATAAAACATATAAAAAGATGCTCATTAATCTCCGTTACTTCCCTTCAGTAAAACTTCGTATCTTCGTTCATGACTAAGGTCATGAAATGTGTTCTCCCAGCTGTGAAAGCCTTTTCAGCCTTGTGTAAAGAGATCTCGTGTGGGACGATGACCTGAGGATGATCATGATATATGGGGCTAGTTCGGTATTCTGTCCTTAGCATCAAGATTCGAATGTTTTATAACTATAACTAAAAGTTCTTACAGACTTAATAAATATTTGGAAAAAATTTACTTTTTATGGTTTAAGAACGGAAAAAAATGATATTATTTCTGTTTCATAAATTCATGAATTTATATATATGACGTAATTGTGTTAGTTTGGATCATGCCTCACATCCTTTTTGAAAATCCATTTTAATATGTATTAGTAATCTGACTTTTCATCTATCTCTGGACTTTTTACTGCCTTATCGGAATAACTTTCTCCAATGTTATGTTTCATTTTATAGCATTCAGAAACTCTTAAAAACACAATTGCGCACCAAAACAGGCCTTAACTGATCACTTGAATTGCGCACAAAATAAATTCATGGGACAGGTAATATTATCCTTATGCTTCTATCGCTTCACTGTCTATCTCAAAGAGAAAATCCATTCAATCAAAAATATCGTATTGCATCAGTAGTATATCTTCTATCAATCATTTAATATGAAAAAATATATTATTTTGCACTTCCTTCAAAGTCATTTACTCCAAAGCGAGGTCACGCTTTGTGGTTTTCTAACTCATACCGAAACACGGGCAATATTTATATAAATTAATGTGCTCTTTGTATTTAGTACGTCCTCCGTCTCGTTTAAATCCAGTTACTAGTAAAATTATAACATTTTTTATACGCAAAAAGGCTTTAAGATGACCTTTAATTATACATTTATTATCGAAATCAGTTGTTTGAATGATATATAGAATTCCTCAATAACTTTATTTATGCGTTTTGTGAATAATAATAATAATAATATGAGTCATTTGAACTTCGTTAAATATGAAACGTATATGTTGTAACTTTCTTTATTTTGGGCTACGCAGGTCTTAAGAAATTAGCAATTATTGGTCAACTGGTTAAAATGAGCTTATAAATCTATGGATATAAACTGTACTGACAATGACTCTTTACTACTACATATTGAATGTTATTCTGAACTAACAACAATAAAATGACACAAATTGTTATGAAGAACATTAGAGTTAATAATATGAAATAATTAAATAAACATAGTTTTATGGCTAGTCACATATAACATACAAATATGCGTTATCCTGATCTACGTGCCCTTATATTATATATATAGGTATATGTTAATTTATAAAATTCCCAATAAATGTATATCTATGAATAATAAATATTCTAATCCGAATGCTGAAAAGTGTAAATGCTTGTGCCAAATCATACATTTTATCAGATTATAAATAACTTTATAACAATATTATATTTAAAATATAAGGACTAAGATTTTGCAAGGCACTTACAAAGAGCCAAAATGCTTTCGGGCCCAATTGAGACTATATGTACTAAATCAAGGCCGCTAAACAAGACATTGATGTTATAATAGTTTTCTTTGAGATATGCACCCTCCCAAAAATTGCCTTGAGACTTCTCTACGGCTTGCCAGATTGACACTTGGTTCAATGTTCAACATAGATTCATGAAAGTTGATGAAGTCCCATAGCTTAGTTATTTGAGATCTGTAAAGCATGATGCAAGTCCAGCAATTGGTGGCATTGCATTAGCGAAGATCAAAGCAAATGCTCAAATGGGTCCGAAATGAAGAAAAAGAGACATCTTTTGTTGGACGTTGAATATTATAAATTGTTGAAAAATATTTTAACATATATTTTTTTGATTTATTTTCCGTTATATATGTTTAAATAATTTTATATTACTTTTTATTATTTGTTTTTCTGTTGAGTATTCTAATAAATCCCCTTTAAAAGTTATCTGATACTGCTTTGCAAGTTCTTATGAAGTAAATTAATTTTCTAAATACAAATAGTATTTGCTCGTCCATTTCGATTTGAATCATCACTTTTCCAGAGAAAGAATGATGGATATGGAATTATTTGTTGTAATATAACTCATATTTAATTATGTTTTAACAACTACTCTTAATTTACCCAAATGATTGTTGTTCAGTCCTCCTCAAGCTCGTCTTAATTAAAAGCCTATCTGCAAGTTTTCAAAAAATTAAAGTTGAAAGAATTATGTATTGTTTACATTGAACGTCTACACCTGTATTACAACAATATGGTTCTAGGCGCAGTGGCCGTGCCCGCTTTTGATGTTTCTGTTTTGAATGTTTCTGTTCTCGCCGTGAATGTGAGTGGCCGTATTCCTACTCTGCAGTGAATGGATTTCGCCGTTTTAATAGGTAGATGTCGTGTACAGCAAATACAGTATAGCCACAAACAGGAAGAATCAAGGGAAAAGGCGTGCACTCAGTATCCCGATAATTTATGCTGATCAAAATAAATACATGGTGAGATAATGTTTTGTGTTGTGAGATATGATCTCCCTCATATCGAGATGTTAAAGAACAAGTTACAGAGCCTTGCAAGTGGACAGCCATCAATCTTTTAACCCACGTAAGAAGTGTCGACTCCGACCAGTCCATCTTTTCCACCCGCCCCCAAACCCTCTCCATCCATGATCTTAGGTTCATAGACTAATAATGCTTATTTATATCAAGACGGATGTAATTCTAGCGAATCATATAGGCAAAAAACCCTCTACATCCATGAAAAAGTCCGGGAACTCCCGCCTCAATACTATAAAGGAGGCTAACAACATCAGACATGAGGATCTGCTTCTCCCAAACGTGCACATCTCCTTTACGCATGTACAATATCCAAAGGCTCCCGGAAGCCCAAGAGTCTAGTGAGTTCTTCACATTCGTTGACCCAACATAGAACACTACGGACAGTCAATTCCTCAACGTCTAGGAAATGAAGGAGTTTTGGGGATAATGACAAGAAATGCCTCTTCTGCATCCCATAAAAAGTACGTCATGAGCTCCCTTTTGCATCCAAACAGAACCTTCTTGGTGAGACAGTCCAAGTGATCCTTCCTTCAGGGATGATGCTGCGGAGTTCGACGAGAACGCTCCAGATCTGCACAACAATGATGATAAATCCCCTATATCATGGAGAAAAAAGAATAAAGTAGGGCTAAAGATGCCCGTCATCCAGTACGGAACATTGAGATGCTCATTTACTTTGTAAAAATACGATATTTAGTGCAATAAAAGTTTATTCCAGTAGTTAAAATACAAATATGTATGGTAATTATGTATATATTTGCATGTATTTATAAAAGTCCTATAAAATATAAAAAAGGAATGTTATTAATAGTAGTTCTTTTCTTATACAAAAGGTAAAGTTTCATTTTTACTGTAAATATTTTTAATTCAACAATCGGATGGCAAAAGTTATCTTTAGTGATGGCATTGATATAAAATATTGTAGAAATAGGAAATATGTACCATATCAATGGATTTTATTAAATGTATTTTATGAAGAAAGCAAATATCTTGTGGGGTGAAATCAACATTTCATCTAACATTGTTTTTAAGGATTTTTATATTTCTTATGTTTTGAATAATTTTCATGTTACTAATGGAGAAAAATGAGGGGGGGGGAGGGGGGATTTGAAGTATTTCATAGTGGTACGCATAACACACACACACACATATATATATATATATATATTTAATGGGTCATTATTTTACTAAAACTGTAAAACTTTGCATTAATTGCATGTTAACCAATGTTTGATAATTTTTATCAATTGGCGAATTTCCTACCTTTAATAATTATTCTAAACAATACCTAGAAATATAATTACTTAATATTAATAAAGTGTAAATAAAATATCTTTTGAAATACATTTACTAATATCAGGAGACAAAACTTTTATTTGAGATATTATTTAATTATACTACAAACGTGATCGGGACAACTCAAATATATGTATAGTTTTATATTTATTAACTTATATATTTAAACGTAAAGACAATCAACAACTTTATTCACGTAGTTACTTAATACTTATCTAAAATTATTCATGATAGACTTAAAACAGACTAAAAGCCGCCTGATTGCATTTTTAATATTTTTTAAAGTAAAGTTACATTTGATAAATTTATTAAACACATAATTACTTTGTTTTTATGTAGTTTTACACATTAATATTAAAAACTTTCATTAATTGCATCAAGTATGTCCTTGTTCATTAATTATGTGCCAGAAAAATATATTGATAGCGACAGAAAGATTACATCCCTTTTAATAACGTTAGAATCATTGTTCTAAAAACATTTAAAATAATACAGCTTGGATGGAACAGCCGAAAATAGAGTTGATTAGTCCAAATCAATAATATAAGCATTCATGAGTCTCGAATATCCAAGTCCTCACAGAATGGAGCACAAGCCTTCGAACTAAAATCAGAGTCCTTAAAATTGGATGAGTCCGGATCCGAGTCCGTAGCCGTTAGCACGAATGACATGCATATATGTTATTCGTCATAGGAAGCGCCTTCTTTGATGATCACAGAGACCTGGGTTCATGTCCTGAGAAATGAGGTGAAGAGACATGCTGGATTCTACACGACTTCAGCATCCTTATTTGTAACCCGGAGCACTACAGTTTTTCTGCAATTTCGAAATGTTTTATTTGCACTCAAAACTTATCATGATCAGGGACTTTATTTATTTTGAGACGTCAAGACATTTAGAAAAAAACTATTTCGCTATGTAGGTTATTTTGATCAGCATCAATTATCAGATGTTGAGCACACGCTTTATTCTTCCTTTTTTTTGCTTCATATTAAAACGGCGAAATCCATTTACTACAAAGTAGGAATACGGCCACTCACATTCACGGCGAGAACAGAAACATTCAAAACAGATACATCAAAAGCGGGTACGGCCACTGCGCCTAGCACGCTTTTTGAATGCCCATTCTTCATATTTACAGTCGTTCGTATTGTTTTTGCGCACGCCTTAATCGCACGCTTTGTTGTCACATGCTTTTTTGTATGTTCCTTTAGCGCACGCCTTTTTCATCACGCTTTTTTTAGGTCTGAGTATCATTAAAGCATTTAACGAATACTAGAAACTACCTGGAAGGATAACGTCATAAACGCACACGCCCGTTATGGACACGTTCTGTCCTTCATTTTTAGTTCAGTTGTAATATTTATTTCAAAAAACGTGGTTGTGTTTTGCTTTTTTTGATTATTTATATTCTGTGTTTCAAAATGGTGTACAAGTGCTCTGCTCCTGGTTGTAAACAGGGATATAATAATATGCCAAAGGACCAGAAGTATTCTTTCATTGTTTCCCCAAAAATACTGAAATGCTAAACAAATAGCTGAAGATTATACTAAGAGATACGACTAAGTAGAAACCGACAAGCCATTCAAGATTATGCAGTAAACATTTCGTAGTATCTGATTCTAACAATTTCTCTGTCCATAAAAAGAGAGAATTGTTACACTCGTCATAGACGAAATTTAGTCAGCCCAAAGGGTGGAATTTATTGGAGGAAAATTTGTAGGACATAAAAATAATGAAGGCACAAAAACAGTGCTCACTTTCATGATAAAAAAAGCATCAGGAAAATATATGGATACTGTTGAACATATTCCAGTGACCAATTTAACCACCAATTTTTACACATTATTATAAATCCAAAATGAAGTCTCTGTGAGAAATCGGTTTCACAGTTGTCGCACTGTCTGTTGACAATCATTCAGTTAACCGAAAGTTTTATATAGAATGCCTTTGTGAACATAATTTTCAAACTTATATCACTCATCCAAAAACAACAATAAAAAGTGTTCCTTCTTATTGATGCGGTACACAATTTCAAAAAAAATTATAATTGTTTTGAACGAAAAAGAATATTTCGAATTTCCTAATATATGAATCTCCTATTTTGCGACCGAATTTTACTCACCTAAAGGAAATTTACTTGAAAGAATCTTCTTTTAAAGTGAAACTGCCTCTTAAATTATGCTATAAAGCTCTTCATCCAACTACGAAGAGAAAAAAGTCAAGCTCATAGATGTCATTTTTCACGAATCTACAATTGCAGCTTTAAAATTTATTCTTCTGAGCGATCGGAGTTTATTGAAACTGCAGAATTTTCTCTATATATTAGGAACCATTGGAATATTTGAAATATTAAAGTGCCTCAAGCGGTTCAGCAGAAAAGAGACGAGCTAAGGTCACCACTTCTAAAGACAATTTAGCGCCTCTGTATTTGTTGAGAGAGCTTGCATCGTTTCTAAATACTTGGATGTCAACTGAATATCGAGAGACATTCCAAGCCACAAGGCATATTACATTAACTTTAGCTGAATTAGCAGAATATCTTTTGGAATCTGAGAATTTTTATTATGTCCTCCTTGCCTCCAATCTGACCTACTGGAGAAGAGATTTGGCTTGTACAGACAACTATGTGGCGGAAATTATTTTGTTAGTTTGAGGCAAATACTTGAGGCTTAGAAGAAGATTGGGATCATTTGATAAATTTTCTAAATTGATATTTCGGAAGTTTGAGATATGTTAGCCGATGATTCAATATCAATAGCAGAATTAATTCTCACTGATTGGCGTCCTTGTTACTTGGAGATGATCACCACTAAAGGAGAGAGCAATGCTTTATATTACATTGCTTGATATATTGTTTTTCCTATCCAAAAGATTCAATGTACAAAAGCAAATAATTTTAACTGCAAACAATAATACTATAAAAATATCGATTTGAAGCGAATTCTGACGAAGAAAAGATATAACTTAATCGATTCATTGAAATTATGAGTCGAGGAGGACAATCCACTTCTTCTAATATTATTTTTCTTACTTTGCTTAGATGCATATTCGCTTTTTAATTATTGTTCTAGCCGTGAGGATGAAAAAACCCAGCCTTATTAATGTTTTCAATGCTAAAGCTTAATTTATTTCAACATTCATCGAAAATAAAAGATTATTCAGAGAAGGCTATCAAAGCTTTAGTTACGGCCATGTGTGATAAAGGTCACAACTGGTCCATTCTTATGAAAAAGTGGCTGAAATATTATTCAATGTGATGGCAAAGAATCTAGTGGGGAAGTTTAACGAGGCAGTGTCGTTGAGAGGAAAAAAGATCGTCAGATATGAAATTGAATTTGGAAATAAAAAACTTTTAAATTAAACTCTATTTCACAATGAAAAAATATAATCTTGAATTACTTTTTTGTAACTGTTAAACTATGTATCGTTTGTAAATAATATTATATTTACTATTGTAGAAACTATTACTACTAAATAAATAATAAACACTCGTTTTTCATTTTTGATAAAGATAAAAGCGACTTGTTTGATCGTTGAGTTATATATTATTGTAGTGAAAATGACTCATTAAGCTCAAAATACATATAAAACTTTTAATTTATTGCTATGTGAATCAACATATGGCCTTTACATGGAAGCTACAATTTCCCCTTCCTTTCCAGGTAGTTTAGTATTCCTTGCCTGACACCCATTCTTCATATTACGATTAATGTTGTGTCGGTTCCAAATTATTCGGTCAATTTCAGTCTTAGGACAGGTCCTATCGGTCCTAGATAAGGACCGACACACGCTAATTACGATTCTATTCATTTATTCTCTTATATATTTAAAAGCAATGCTTGATATTGTTGATATTACATTTGTTATCATTTATTATATTTATAAAAAGCTAAGACACATCAATATATCGATATTAGCTGCATATATAAGACGACTTTATTCAATTATATACACTTTATCATCTCCAAAATTTGCCAAGGCTATGATGTCTAAGTCTACAAACGTGATTTTTATAAGTGAAGTTTATGAAGGCATTTGATTGTCTTAAGGAACAATTATCAGTACATCAAGCATATATTTGCAACCACAGGAGTCGTATTGTTTGGTGAGAGACTGAATGATTTTTTATCCAGCCAACAGATGTCTCTGCAGTAGCAATGCTTAGTAACTGACGTTATGATTAATAGATAAACCTGTATTTAGCGGCCAATCAAAGTGAACCAACAAATGTGGCCGTTAAGTACAAGTAACTGCTAGTTACAGAAGGTGTATAATATCTTCTTTTTTTTTTTGGGGGGGGGGGGACTGCTATTGGCCGTTTACAAATTCTGCATATACAATAATATAATAAATCATAGCTAATATTACTTCTCATAAAGTATTTGTAGGTTCTATCACCGATGACATTAGTAGATATTCTATCGGGCTTTTATAATGAACATAAGCAGATATCTAATAAAGCGTAGTGCTCTTAAATACAAATGGATTTTCCCGCGCTAATTGAATGACTGATGCCGAGGGATTAGTAGTGACTGAATGTTGTAAATATTAGAGCGAAAATGAAGGGAAGGAAGAAAAGGTAGTTTAGAAGTATGAAGAAAAAGTATAGAGAAAGACGATATAAAACTCTGAGGCAAGGTGTGCATGCTATCAAAGATCTCTAAGTATTTTTGTGTAATAAAATGACCCACCTAACTAATTACTGGATACTCCTTAAAGAAAAAATCCAGTCCACTAAAAGTATTCATCAATGACTTTGTGAACCATTTAGTTTGTTTGGGAATCGAAGAAATGAAATTGTACAATAAATGTCCAATCATGTCACCCGTTGTTAAGTTTCATAAAAGTAGTCTCTTATTGTTCTATCGTATTAAAAGCCATATTTGACATTGTGAAACAATATTTATCCAAAAGATTGGAAAGAATAAGGCTTTCAGAAAAAAAAATAAGTAAAAAGAGAATAACAAAAATATATGGGAATTAGCTGAAATGAATATGATAACATATGGGTTGAAAGAAAAAATGCTTTAATGTGCATAATTGATGAAACTCTTGAAATCTCCTTAACTTTTCTTTTCAGGGTTTATTATTATCTTTTTAACTAGTTTCGGACTTGTAAGGAAATGTTGCACTCTAAATAGTTTTTGTAGAGCGTCTTGCAGGTAAATCCGCACAAAGTTCGATATCCTCCAGATCGAAAATGGGAAGAAAAGTGATACCTATTTTGAATAAGAAAGTTGTTTATTAGACATAATACAAGATTACTATTCAATATGGCCGCCCTCAGCCTCAAAGATGTCCTCTAAACGAAACTTGCAACTTCCCACAGGCCGTGGAGACCCCCGCAGGATCCACCTTGTTCATCTCCGACTTGATGGATGCCTTCAGGGACGCCACATTGCTGTGGGTGTGGCTCACACCCCCCTCTCCAATATTCCCTACAAGTAGTAGTCGCATAGGTCTGCAACGGCGGCTGTTGGGGGGCCAGGTGTTGATTCTCAGAAATGGGCACATTCTTCTTCAGCCAGGACTGCACAAGTTTGGCCTTGTGGGCGGGCACCGAGTCTTTGGAATGTGTACGGGGTCCCGGAGGCCACAGAGGCATCCGGGGACGACGACAGGTGGAACCAACGCTTCCTGGCGAGGATGGACATGGGCGTCCCCGGATTGGCTTGATGGACCTCTTGAGACAGCCATAAATGTGGGCGTGCAGATACCGGTCCATCCTGGGCTTGTGCTCCTTCCTCTTGGACATCCTGAATTCCCACTTCTTGGTGATGTCGTAGACCGTCCTCCTGAGGTACTTGAGCAACTTATGATGGCTGCAGGACGGTGCCCGCGCCAGAAACTCGATGACCGTGTCCCTTCGGGTCTGCTCCAGCTCCGTATCAGTGGAATTTTTTGTTTTTGGGCGCAATTCGACAGATACATTCCGTAACCTCCCACATGTGCAAAATTAACTCTATTGCACTCCTTATGGATCTGTACGAAGTTGAAATTGTGCAGATTTACCTGCAGCACCTGTAAATTTGCAGCCGTCAGGTGATC
>CP045901.1:16107374-16120137 GCA_013387185.1 Caligus rogercresseyi
TTATTTTGACAGGTTCTCTCATCATACTCTCAATGCTGTTAAATGTTTTTTTCTGTATGATCACATTGATAATATAATATAAAACATTCTTTAAATAAAGTATACAAAATCAAGACATATCCCAATCATTATTTCAAGGATTTGTTGGGGGTGCAAACAAAGGCTATAATAATATTCTACTAGATGAAATGTTTATTCAATTTTTTTTAATGATATAAATTCTACGAAATCAACTAAAGAAAATTGAATGATGACTCAACTAAACTCATCTTAAAGTCAGGGCCAAAAACCGACTTATTTAATTATTCGAACTTTAGATTACCTTTACTCTAGACCGAGGGGATCCAATCTTTTTGGAATTAATATCCATTTTTCAAATAGTATACGTCCCAATATCTACTCATGAACGATTGTGAAGAAAATTGTATCTAGTCAGAATCTGGTGGGGCACCAACTAGGTCGGACCAATGTAATATGAACAGATGAAAAGAATGAAAGAAAAAAATGCGGTGTCAAGGGAGCCCAAGTGGTTGAGCCCAACTGTGAATGCAAAAATCAGCCAGACATTGAGCCTAACTGGAAGCCAATAACAGCCGGGAAACCTGGTTGAACCAGATACTTGGACTCCTTTGTAAGAATTATTGCATGTTATATAACATAAAATCCTTTGATTGACTTGGAACTAGCGCGTGATCGACCAGTAGACTGCAATGGATGTAGGAACCATTGTCCTTAGGCCATGGATGGGCAAACTTTGGACTAGCTGGCCACTATGGCTATTAAATTTAAAAAGGGGCCATAGCAGTACACTTTCTTTTTCTTTGGTCCACTCATTTTTTACAGAAGGGCTCAAATGGCAATGAAAAACGTCAAGTGAGAAAAAAAAAGTATGAACGGTCTAAATGTCAGCGCACCATTATTGGTGAACGCGATATTGTATGGACAAGACGTAATGAATGATTTATGAAGCAATATTATTTTATTTAATGGACAAGCTCGAGTTAAATTCCGTTATATTGATAGAGTTTATTCAAAAGGCTCTTGCCTAAAAAAGATTTTGACCGCCATTCCCGTCATACAACGCCTCCTACAATTTATTTAGTCATTAACACAACACTCAAGAAGCCCTTTTCTTGCTTGTGCAATAAAATGGATCTCAAAATTGTTTGTACACTATTATAGGGACCACCCATGGGCCTCTAAAGGCCATGACGTAATAATGCTACTCATAAAAAATATTATTATTTATCAACAAGGTGCTCCTTCATAAAAAAAACATGTATTTGAGTTTCATTGGACACACTGTAGCATTTCTCCTTGGTTTTGGCACACCTACATGCTTAAGATGGGTTTGTAAAAATGGGGAATAATTAGTTCTCTCTCATACAGGATGCCTTCCTTCATGTTTTGAATGATCAAGGCAGGGTAAAATAATAATAAAATGTGTAGCTGATTACAATTGTATGACGTGATACAAAATGGTGTCCTTGATGATGACTTTGATATTTTCTGGATTTATTGTAATACAGATGTATTAAACAATAACTGAAAAACAATGACAATGAGATAAAACAAATAGAAAAACCCTTTGAACTATACATTTATAGTTGTATAATATATATATATATATATATATATAGAGAGAGAGAGAGAGAGAGAGTTAATTTACACTAGTGGATGATACTCGCGTTACCCGGAATGTCACTTAGATCTAATATTTCCTTGGTACCACAAAATGAAGACAAAAATCAGCCAGGCATTGAGTTCAAACTGGGAAGCCAAAAAAATAGTCAGGAAACCTGGTCGAACCAGATTCTCAGACTCACTTGTAACAATTATATGCATTTATATAAAATATAATCCCTTTTGATCGACTTGGAACTAGCGAGTGATCGACAGTAGACCGCAATGGACTGGTTAGGAAGCATTCCTTCTAGACCAATGCCTTAAATTCCTTAATATTGATAAAATTCATTCAATAGGCTCTTGCTAAAGAGATCTTTATTATAGTTATATATTTATATGTAGAGTTATATATTTTACTCGGCGTTGCCCGGAATGTCTACTTAGGTTTAATAAATCCTTGGCACCTCATAACTTCTACATTGTAAAGTTTGATTCAACAAAGTATTTAAGAGATACAGAGGACCGAACAAACAACCGATATTTTATTTGTCTACATTTTTCCGGGATCAACAAAATATTATCTAGCTATCGAAATCATCATCATAAATTCACTGATAATTTTGTCAAGATCTAAAATTTGTTTGGGTGAATCAGGGAAATGAAACGAATAGAATCCTTATTTTATTAGTAAATATATAATTGTACTAAATCAACGAAATACATTTTATGAATCTTCAACTAAATTCATTTTAATTTCAAGGTAAAAAAACCAGGCTTATTAAAAGGCCAGAAGATAGTTTGTCTTTAAATGTTTTAAAGGTTCTTTTAAATATTTGTTATATTTTAGCTCATTTTACCCCTATTAGATCAATTATATTATTAACTACAATTGCAACTACAACATTTTATAAACTATATATCTTGAAACATCAAAGCGTTTTGCATGAAAAATATGTAATTCAATCACTTTTTATTATTCTCTTCAACATTTTTCGTGTGTCAAAAAAGCAATGGCATTCAAAGGATTTTTTAGGAGCCCCAGTAGATTTTGGCCAAATATATTAATGTTATTGATAAAAATACGTCAGACAATAGATCGTGTAACTTTATATTAGAATAATCAATGCATGTATCGCCATATTTTTCTGTATCTAATTCATAAAAAAGATTGTTAACAGGATTTGACAGATTAGTTTATAAATTTGAGTAATTGTATTACATTTATTACTTATACTTTGTCTTATAAATCAGACTTTTAATCTTATATCCTTTCTTAGAGCTTAAATTTTAAACTAAAATGTTTAATTATGTACTTTTACTGCTTCGGTTTTGTAAACACACACATATATATATATATATATAATATATAAATATTGTTTATATATCATATATGTATATATATCAGGAAACGACCGGGTACCGGCCCAGGTCCCGGCTGGTTTTTGAACGTCCCGGCCCGGTGTCTAAAAAATCATCGACCATAATTTTTTAAATATAAAAAATATTTAGAAAATGTAAGAAACG
This sequence comes from Caligus rogercresseyi, assembly GCA_013387185.1. Taxonomy (NCBI): domain Eukaryota; kingdom Metazoa; phylum Arthropoda; class Copepoda; order Siphonostomatoida; family Caligidae; genus Caligus; species Caligus rogercresseyi. Next base: position 16,110,525 of record CP045901.1, read on the forward strand.
TCATCACTTTTTTGGGGGGAAGTTCTTTTCTAAAAAAACGTCGTCACTTTCAGAATGACGAAGGAACGAAAATATACTGAAGTCCCGGTCGTTGTAGGACATATATATATGTATATATATATAGATATATATATATATAGATATATATATATATATATATATAGTATAGGTAATTATATATATATTATATATATATCTATATATATTATAGATATATATATAATATATATATATATATATATATATACTTATAATATATATATATATATAGATATGTATATATGTAATACATATTCTGAGTAAACTATCATGAGTAGATATTCTGCTATTTTAGGAACTTTATTTAGATATCATATTTATTATAATGTTAAAATCCGCCATTGTCTTTAAATATATTACATTTTACATATATATCACATATAATTAATGTATAAGATATACATTGAAGGCTGGAAAGTAAATTTTGGCCTGAATGCCTCCTTGCCTCCTGAGTTAGTATTACGTAATACCGCTTTAACAGTTGTCCACGTTTCGTTGGATTGAGAACAAACTTTTCTCATGAGAGGCTGCCATAATTCATGCTTGTAGAAAGTATTTCTAACATCTTTTTAAAAAATATATGAATTTGGCTTAAATATTGTGGGCCTCAAATTACACAATTATTTTAACAAATTGTGGATGTCATGAAATGCCAAACCCTATTACCTATTAAAGATGTTAAAACTATGATTATAAGTAGAAACATGTATTTACAGGGTTTTCATTTTAATTTAGGAATGTGGATACGTAATTATGCATACATAAGAAATCATTATTTTTCTTTAATGAAAATATGCGAAGAACTCTACATACGATTTTGAAGTACTTTAAAATATATGATTGCATTAATTATTGAATTTATTTGTTGACGTGACGTCAAAGATGGTAATGGGGGGGGGGGGGGTCTAGAGTCTGTCTTAAAGAAATAATTATCTTCACAATAACAAGGATAAAAATCAGTATAGTTTGTTTGTTTGTTTAGCTCCTAGAATAGACCCACCTCACCGGAACCTAATCCGGTATCAGCCGATAGCGACCTATCTAGTAGCTATTGTCTTTATTAATAAAAATATCATTAAAAGTACATAAAACATTTAAATGTTCTAAAAATATATTCCTCCAGAGACAACCTTCTTTCACCGATATTTCCCTCGAGTTGTCTTATCTTCTGTCGTGTAAAAGGACAATTGTAGATGAGGTGATATGGAGTTTCCTCGTCGTCGTTACGAGCCGGCAAGTTGGCTCTCAACCTTCCCCATCTTAAAGAGATGCGATTTAGATCAATGTGACCGCTCACCATCAGTATAGTTATTGGGTCACTGAGCCTAGTTCATTTTAATATTATATGTATGTAATTAAATATTCAATGTAACGTCTTTACGTTCGATCATCGGATGAATAAAAATATATTCTTTATCAATTCACCAGAGATTGAAGTACGAATGTGTATTTGTAAAGGGTTATATCTGGCCAATACGTTAATCTTGCCGATACCGAACATTGTTTTAAACTACTGAATACCGCTAGTGGGTATATGATGCGTGATAATCGGTTGCGGTTAACTGAAAATTAAGTGAAGGGAGTGCGATATCCATGTGCGTTAAGGCGTGTTCAACTCACATGTTGGGGGCACCGGTCGAATACCCTCGAGAGGGGATGATCATTTTGGTCTACCTCATTGATAAGATCTTAGGTCGATATAATAATTTTGATGCTAAAATGCTTATTCATATCCTGTCGGATGCAATTCTATCGAACCATATAGTGCAAAACTTTTTATTTCGCACTCTAAAAATTGATTCGAAATTACAAATCTATTGATATATTTTGATTTAAATATATACTTATAGATAGATAGATAGATAGATAGATAGATAGATAGATAGATAGATAGATAAGATAGATAGATAGATAGATAGATAGATAGATGGAACAAAGTTTCTAACGATAACTGATGCCGGTTATATATTTTTCTGAGAAATCTAAGCATGACCAAAAAAATATATACGTTATAAATTATTGCTCAAGTATTCCCAAATTATAATGAAGCCCCATCATGTATTTTGTTGTGTGAAGTGGGGTATTGAATATGGCAGGCTTTCTACTCATGTATGTACTCTTTCTATTTCATTAAATAACTTGTGAAAAGAAGTGGGAGGAGCATATTTTTTAACAAAGTAATCAATCTTTATTTCTATGTTCTTTCTTCTTCTTAATCGTTACTTGCCAAATCCGATTTTAGGGTACTAATATTTGTATTGTCATGCTTTTGACCATTTATTTACTAATAAAGTGTCCGAATACTATTTGTTGAAGATGAACATATGACAGGCCTAAGAATGAAATTGACATCTTGTTTTTTAATATACAAATGTTGGATTTATATGTTTGTTAGTCCTTAAGGATTATAATAGATGTGTCTCATAAAAAGTAAATGAAAGTCTATCTAGAACAATTAGAACAATAAAAATATATATGTTAGGATTGCATAATAAATCAATTAGAATTATAAAAATAGGCATATAATCCCATTTGACGTGACGTCATATGTGATCAATGTTAATTTTTATATAACTGAGCGATTCCTTGTTGACTCACTCCAATGATGAGGCCAATCCTTGTTCTTCTCCAGAAGAAACCAAGATCGATGATGAGTCACTCCGTCACCTCTGAAAAGGATCAAGAATCCTTAAGGAGTACTAGTCCTCTCTGAAGAAGATCTGTCTAGTCATCTGATGAGTGAACACACTACAAACAAGCATTCAATGAAGAGAACCCAACAATAACTAAACAACGTATTAAGCCCCTTTAAACAGATTCATATAATTGACACCGTATAAAATATTAGGATTGCATGAAAAAGACTAATACTATGTTGAAATTACTCTAAAAAGTATTCGCTGTTGTATAAAAATGCGTATCCTCTTTAGGTGCATAATTATGTTTTAATATAAAAACATTTGCCTAAGTACTAATTGTGCATTACTAAGCGTGATGTGCTTACAGTGTTGTGTAACATGTACTGCATGTGTTTTGTTCAAAGACTTATCAACCAAAGTGAAGTATATAAACAATTCAATTACAATTCTTATGCGTACATATACTGTTTGATTCAATTGTACAATTATCTATATACATATATATAATATAAATATATATATATATATATACGATATATATATATATATATATATATATATATCTATGATATATATATATATATATATATATTATATATTATAATATATATATATATATATATAACTTAACGCATAAATAAGCATGATAAAAATTAGCGTTGAGGTAAAGTAATATGTCATAAAAATATCAAAGAAAGTATTATTGAACATCCGCGTGGTATTTAACTAGAGGCTATATACACTCAGAGAGTGCAAACTCCGCCGTCATGAGCCTTCCGAGGCGGATTTTTCACGACTGGGGAGGCGTAGAGAGACGGGGGAGGGATCCCCTAGACGAAAATTCCGAGAGGAAGACGCTCCCGGCACCCAATTTCACAGCACAGCGACATCTATGGCAGAGTAGGCTAACTTGAAAAATTTAGTAGTATTTAGCTCATTGGGCCCTTAATTCTGCACTCAGAGATGCCAAAATTTAATCACTTCTTCCTTTGGCACTTCCAACAACTCCACAAAATTTCATCCAAATCCGTTTAGGACTTTGTGAGTATCCTGCTGACAAACCAACAAACTAACAAACCAACAAACGCAGTGAAAACAATACTCCTTCGGCGGGAGGTAATTGTTTAAGTTATTCTTAGCCTCTTGATTCAACAGAAAGTGCGTTACGGGGAACTGAGTTAGCATTATAGTTTTCAATTTAGTTCTTTGAACAAGATTCCCTACAATAAAATGGCGTAATATAACCGTTCCCATTCGGGAGACAAACTTGTGCTCACAACATTGAGAGTCGAGTACGCTCCATGAAAGCTAACGTATTATTTTAGTAGATATAATCAATCAAATTTTAGAACTAGTCAACAGCCTAAAATGTTATTATAGCGGTAACTTTTTCATCACAGATTAAATCATAATGAAATCAATAAAGGTCGTATATATGGGAACTATGAAGTGAAGATACACTTACAAAGAAGAATATCTTTTTTTATTTTGCACATTGTTGCTTATCCGAGTGAAACCTTATCCAGAGTCTGAAAAATGAAACTCCCCTTTCTTGTATGTATGACTGTTGACCAAGTTGAAATGAGATAAGTATTAAGGAACTGCTGACTCTATACTATGAAATGGGAGTGTCGGAAAAGTAAATATACGGCGTAATTAAATAAGACTAACAAAGTCCTGAATAGCATATCAACATACATACAAGGACTTATCCAATATTCATCTAAATCATTGTGATCTTTTTAGTTAGTTTTTCAAGTTAATATACAGTTTTTATTATACATTTATTCGTTATGAGTTTATATATGTGGTGGTCCAGCAAGAATCCATGTTTAAATAGATTTTGTAAAAATGAGTACCATCACTAGTATATAGTTGGTACAATTATCCTTCGTTTGTATTAGTAAAATATTTCGATTAGTTAATACAGGCTCGGAATATTGCAAATATATATATATATATATACCTATATATAAACAATAATATAATAATAAAAACATTTTTATTTCGGGCTATAAGGCGATACTTATTAATTACCTCCGCCGAAGGAGGTATGTTTTTCGCTGGCGTTGGTTGTTTGTCAGCAGGATAACTCAAAAAGTACAAAACGGATTCAGATGAAACTTTGTGGAATTGTTGGAAATGCCAAAAGGAACAAGTGATTAAATTTTGGCATCTCTGAGTGCAGAATTAAGATGCAAAATGAGCTAAATACTAATAAATATTTCAAGTTAGCCTACTTGCCAATAGATGTCGCTGTGCTGTGAAATCGGGTGCCGAGAGCGTCTTGCTCTCGGAATTTCCGTCAGGGGAACCCTCCCCCGTCCCTCTACGCCCACCCAGTCGTGAAAAATCCGCCTCGGAAGGCTCATAAGGACCCTGTGACGGCGGAGGTTTGCACTATCTGAGTTAATATATGCCTCTAGTTACCTCCGCCGAAGGAGGTATTGTTTTCACTGGCGTTGGTTGTTGTTTGTTAGTTTGTTGTCAGCAAGATAACTCAAAAAGTACGGAACGGATTCGGATGAAACTTTGTGGAATTGTTGGAAATTCCAAAAGAAACAAGTGATTAAATTTTGGCATCTCTGAGTGCTTCTTTAAGATGCAAAATGAGCTAAATACTACTAAATATTTCAAGTTAGCCTACTCTGCCAATAGATGTCGCTGTGCTGTGCTCTCCTCTTTGATGAACTGGAAACGTCCCCTATAATTCAAGTGTGTAGAGTTAAGGAGCAGTAGTAGAATTAAAAGGACAATGGTACAGGGTTGGAAATGACAAAAAAGACCAAGTGATTCATTTTGGTGGGGATCGGCGGAGGTTTGCACTCTCTGAGTGTATTCATGCCTCTAGTATTTATGATATTATTATAATACTATCGATTTTTCATATTATTATTAGATTTATATATTTTTTTACGTTTTATAATATTATTTACAAAATTATTACATAATTATTTTGCTCTCATTTTAGGTAATATTTTATAGTACTGTTACAATTCCTATAAAAAATATCAATGTTCATATTGTACTAAGTTAATTGTACATGAATACTGAAAAAAGGAGGACATATATTCCTCACTCTGTCACTCTATCCTCTGTAAATCTTGTATAGTATAATGATCTCAATCATACAAAAAATACTTATTTTTATCATTCAATATTCCTAAAGCTCCCAAAAATCATTTTCTGCGTTGTAAAACTCTTACATGTTTTTTACCTCATGTACATTCACGCTTACAAACGCGAATATTCGAGGGATTACTACTTCTATCGATCTTAAATCTTCTTTCATTGACGTCACTATCCTCAACATAATCCGCTGGGATACCTTAAAGTCTATGACTGAACACCGCCCATGATTCATGATATAGCTACATTGATGTAATTTAATACAGCTGAATACAACTCAAGCATTTATTAGCAACAATTAAAGTGTACTACTTTGCGGGAAAAAATAGACAAACATTCAATCAGTAGAATATTGAGAATTAAATTTTTAAATACAATATTTATATATGTTTCAATGTAAACGTATGATCTTTAATTTTTATATTTAGGTACATTCAGTTAAAATGTGATTTTAAATATAACATCTGAATGGCCAGGAATAAGTCATGAGAACTTTGTAATAACGAGTTTCTTTAATATAATGGAATACAACAGAAATAAGAACATCTTAAATAATGAAGAAAAATGCAGACTTTTTGATAAATATTAAATAAAAAATGTATTATTGCCTTTTTTTAAAGTCTTAGGAACTTTGCAATAAGGAGTTTCTTTAAGAACTAAATGGGATATCAAGAATAAAACCAACACTCACAATATTTTTATCTCAATAAACTTTTATCGCATCTTTATGAATATATAAAGGTTTGTGCTGTAAAATAATGTTTTTTAATTATGTATCTGAATGGATAAGAAATTACTGATGTCTGACTTTGGATTACAGATTTAACTGCAATAGTTCCTATATATTATAGATATATAGTATTTTTAATGCTAATAAAGTTTGTTTTTATATTTAAAATCGCTAAGTTTATTTTTGCATACTTATTTCTTAAGACTTCGTTTAAAGAAGTCGTTATATGCCTATAATAATTGATAATTATTTGGAATTAAACCAAACAAAGTCTATTACGAGAGTTTTTGAATAAGAACTTGATCTTTAATAGACGACCCTAACAAAATAAATGAAATGACACTTCTTATTTTTTCCCCTTTTGTCTATATGAAAATCAATTATTTTTCTTATTTATATAAATGCGAGCATTTTACAAAGCAATTAATATTAAAAGAGTCTTTACATGGCGAAATAAAAAACGAAATAAGCGTTTGTTATTTGAAACTGTAGTTCATAAACTGTAAATGGAAATAACAATAATAAGTATTATATTAAGTTTAGAACATTTCTTCAATGAATGAAACGCTGTATTCAAGCAGTCTTTACACGGAAAATAATATATAACTAACCACCCGTAGAAACAGTGACGTAATTTTGAACAGTATATGAAATTAATACTTACTGTGTGAACCTTTACTTGGCAAGTAAGTAAATATATATTTGAAATATTAGGAGGCAAAATATAAAATATTTTCGTGGAATAACTTGTTCAACATATTTTAGACAACAAATTAAAAAAGGACATTATTCAATGTTGTCTTCATGTCATCATCGGATATAGAAATCAAATAGCCAGGATGTTACAGGCTGGAAGCAAAAGAAATGATATTTGCTTCGTTTCGAAGTGCCACGGTTGATGTGGATCTTATGAAGCGACGATTAAGAAAATGAGAGGACTGAAAGGATCAGTGGCAACATTCCATTCAATCCGTAGGATACATTTGACTTGCATCACTCTTGTGTAGGTCAATGATTAGGATGTGTCTCTCCTTCCTTTACGTCACCCATTTTTAACCACCGGTGAACAACATTTTAAGCGATTTAAATGCAATAATATATTTGAAGAGGCATGGTCAGAGAATATTTACTGTTGATTAAAAAAATCGATGGGTAGACCCCGAAAACACTCCCAGAACAACTCTAGATTAATAACAAAGACTAAAATCCCCATCCGTTACATTTGTGGGCGTTGTCTAGGAAGGAAAAAGGTTTCTAATGCTGGGACAAATTTCATACGCTTGTCACCGCCAGCAAGTCTTTCAGATCTTGTTTAGAAAAGATCATTGAAGCAGGTGGTAGATAATTCGAACAAAGATTATAACTAATATGTTTGTAGCTTATTCAAACAGAATTAAGGGACTTATTTCTTCATTTTCTATTTTGCTGCGGATTGAAAATTCAAGCGTTTAGAATGATCAAGTTTTTAAATAGAGGGATTTCTCTTTTTAATTTCCCAATAATATATAATATATTATATTTGTTTCCATGATTGAAAAAAGGGTTTAAACCCCGTCATTTACCTCTCTCCGGACAGACATGATGCTCTCTTTACCTACCCTACAAATGAGGGTTGGGTAATTACAGAAAATATAGAGATAGAGAGAAAGAGAGATCAACCCCTTCTTTTTCAAAGAATTAGTTATTCAGAGAGCATAAATACATACATGTATAAGTATTTGTAAAAGTATCCTACGTAGTATATAATAATAAATAATAGGTCCCTTCCATTCCGTCGTTGACCTTTTGAGGGAGAATCCCCCCAAATCAAAAGAAGAAAGACTTTTAAAGCCCCTGCTGAGATATGAATATATTTTAAGGATTAAATGCAGCCATGCAGTAGTATTGAAGGGATCGTCAACTCAATGGGGCTATGAGGATTATTTAGCATGACGGTCCCTTTGTCAAAGATACGTGTTTTATAGTCATAAGGGCATTAATATGCTTGCTTACGAATGACCGAATAAAAATAAATATTATATATATATAGATTATTTTTTTTTTGATCGCCCGGCCCGGTGTCCTGGGTTTTTTAGACAACCCGGCCGGGCCTTAAATATTTTTTTTGTTTGTCATTCATAAAGAGACGACGTTTTTAATTTTCGAAATATTCATTTCTAAAAAAACGTCATCATTTTTTGGAGTTTTTTTTGGAACTATTTTCTAAAAAAAAACGTCGTCACTTTTTTTTGGTACTTCTTTCTAAAAAAAACGTTGTACAACTCCTCAACCCACCGCCTCAAAGGCATCAACAACAGAAGAGGATGCAACAACGAAAGGAAAATAAGAAAAAGGGTTTAGGCCTTCGGCATCGATCCTCGATTTATTTTGTGTTCTTGAAGTTTGTTTGTACTCATTTGTATTTATTTATATGTTGTGTTCATATATATTTTATTATTTACTTGGTGTGTTTTTTTAAGTTATGTTAGTACACTTTATTAGGAACGGTCTTTATAGGTAATCTAATTTTAAACTATAATGTTATTTATGTACCTGTACACAATTTTACCTATCTTTTTTTATTATTGATATTTTATAGTACAGTTATAATAAAACACCTTAAAAAAAAAACTAAAAAAGTTGTCACTTCAGAATGTCGAACGAAAAATATATTTAAGTCCCGGACGGTTTTAGCCCGGCTTGAAAAAATTAAGTCCCGCCAAAAAAGGTGTCCCTGTCGTTTCCTTGATATATATGTATATATTTCTTTTATATATATATATTATATAACTATACAGTTTTCTGATTTTATTTGCACTAGATACAACAAAAAAACTATATAAAAAGAGTGGCATTCTAAAAAAATGTAATCTTCAAAGTCAACTAATAGGAAATGCTTTGATGGAGGACAAATCTATAGCAGTCGACTGAGAGTATCAAGAGGCACCTCAGTCGATGTATTATTTTTGGAAATGCATCCCCATACTTATGTATCTTTATCATTATTTCTTCAGAATAATAAATTCAACCATATATTTTAACACGATTCTTTATTATTCTTAGGATTCAAATCTTCAATGAGGGGACAGCCATGAAA
>CP045901.1:16120237-16134773 GCA_013387185.1 Caligus rogercresseyi
AAATGCGTCGATATTGAATATGTTAGAAAGAAAAAAACATATAACAAATTGAATTTTAGTTGAGTCAAATTTTGATGGGGATTTTTTTGCTATAAAAAATCCGAGACCAAATCATACATCTAATCTCGAGAGACAATAAAAAAAGATAAAAAGTCAATGGTGTACTTACGCTACATTGATTTTACATGTCTAGTAGTACCCCAAACTATAATTATGCAAAAAATTCTACGATATGAGTTGATGATTTCACATTTTAGGTTTCACGTCCGAACAATTTAAACAACAGCGAAAATACGCACTATAGACTTCCGAGATAGCTATTTACATTTAAATTATTTAAACTTTTAGGAATGGTTGCCAAAGGCATTTATATTTTTATCACATTGCTAGTGTTTTCCAAAATTATATTGACATGCAGACATAGGATGAAGACATAAAGTAGTCGAGTCTATCCGGAAGTTTTCCCACTGTTTTTCCGCTGGTTAAACAAAAACTTTTAAAGTATTTTTAGGGTTCGTAAGTGTTGAGCTATGATATGTTGCTTTTCAGATTTTTTTAAATGTTATTATCTTGTTATTAAAATATTTACAAGACTTGTAATCAACACGGAAAGTCCAATACTTGATAGAGTTCTTTATTGTTCGCTACACCATTCCTATTGTCCAGGGGTTTCACAATTTTTTTAAACCCAAATAAACTAAGTTCACATTCAATGAAATAATAAAACTAAGCTGATGACTGCCAGAACAGATAAGTTAAGAAACAAAGACACTTATTTAGAAATCAAAGTTCAACACCCAAAAGTGAAACTTCTTTGACCTACTCTAAATATTAGTGGTTTAAACATTGCCAAACTCATTGTAATTATTTTTTTAAAAATATTATAAAATTATAACAGGCAACGGACAGAGGGGTCATCAATCTCAGAGCCCGTATAATATCTTAATATCACATAGAGCTTCGAGTAGTAAAAATTGGTATATTGGACATCATCAAGACTCTTAAGAAGGTTCATGGCACTAATATTTTATAAATAACTATAATAATGAAAGAGATCTACTTTTGGGGGGGGGCGGGGGAGTAAGGACAGATGTGATGTCTTCTTCCACGGATATTGAAAACCGATTCCCAGGACTCCCTATTTTCTCCACTCCTTTCATTCAACATTGAAATTCTATAAAGCAAGCCTCCTAACCTTTATAGGATAGTCCATATCCTTTCTTCTCTTAAAGTAGGATAGATAATAAAAAGCACGAAATGAGGTTTAAACTACATTTATGAGCCCACAAAAACTAATAGTCGGTGTGATTCATGAGTTTGTTCCACGAGAGGCTATGGAATAATCCTGTGGTTTAGGCTTCTCATTAATGGATCAATCAAAAATGTTTTATTGGCTATAGTGTATCTATTGTTGTCCATCGGCGGCATGCCGCCTGTCCGCCCGCCCGCCCGACGGGGCCGGGCCGGGCTCGGGCGCACAAAAAATATAAAAAGGGTCGCGGTGCTATGCGGGCGGGCTTTTTTCCAATTTATTAAATATCTTTCAAATAAAAAGTCTCATTTCTAATATAGGTTTCTCCCATCGGAATTTTCTTGGAAATTCCTTTCTAAAAAAAAAAGTCATCACTTTTTTTGGAATTTCTTTTCTAAAAAAAAAGTCATAATTTTTTTTTTTTGGAATTCTTTTCTAAAAAAAACGTCATCACTTCTTTTTTGGAGATTCTTTTCTAAAAAAAACATCGTCACTTTTTTCCTCAAACCTCTTTCTAAAAAAAACGTCCTCACTTTTTCTCGGGTCTGTTGAATTCAACTTCTTTCTGCTATAAATATATTTTCCCAATGGTCGGGCGGGGGCGCAAGTCGGGCGCATATGAAACTAATCGGGCTCGGGTCAATTATTAGTCTTCGGACGGGCTCGGGCTCAAAAAATCGCGCCCGATGGACATCACTAGTGTATACATCAGTGGTGGGCACTTCCTCTCATTATTCCGCACTTCCGCTCTGAGCGGAGGAGCAATTGGTGAGCGAATGCAAAGAGCGGATCATCTTTGTGAGAAGTGAGCGGTATGTGTGAGCGGACCCTCTAAAATTACTTCCGCTCATCCGCTCACATAAAAAAAGTTTCCGTTATTAAAAAGGATTACTCATAGAAAAAAGACTACCTTTTCTCGCTTTTTGCTCTAAATGTAATGCCGCTAACGTGGCATGGACTAAAAAGGTGCGGCAGAAATTGTTTTATTCTTGTCTAGACACGGGGCAGCAGTGTTGCCACGCGTAGCCACTCAGTTCACGTCGTGCAGTTCAGTGGTGGGCACCGCTCACTTTTTTGCTGTTCCGCTCACCACTCATCCGCTCACTTTGGGCAACTGATCCCGCTCATTCGCTCATTTTTTGAGTACTGCTGTTCCGCTCACTTCATTCCGCTCTTCCGCTCAGGTTGGCGGAATATGTCCGCTCACTATTTTTAGGTCCGATCACCAATTTTTTACTATAAAGTCCGCTCCAAGCTTATAAATAGCCTAAAATAGGTGTATCTGTAAATAATTGTTCATAAATATTAATATTATTTAGTTATTAAAACTTATTTAACTAATTATTAATATTTATAAATGATTAATTATAAGAAACACCTATTTTAGGCTATTTATCTAAGTAATATCTTCAAATAAGTAATAACTACTAATATTAATAAATAAAACACGAATGGCTCAATAATTAGGTATAAACCGTTTAATGAAATGATAAAATATTACCTATTGACAAACAATCTTTTAAAAAAAAATAAACAGTCACAAAAATCACTACTTCTCCTCCTCCTCCTGGATTTTGAGGACATGATGTGCTGCTGTATGATGTCCATGTTCCCCTTCATGAAAATCAAGTTCTCAAAGTTTTCGGCCGTGAGGCACGACCTCTGGCCCTCAGCACGTCAGAGGCCATACTGAACAGCCGCTCCACCGCAGCAGAGCTGGGCTGCTGAAGACTCCTGGGAGATGGGTCGTCCACATCCAGGTCCATGCTGCTCCTTTTCAATAACAAATTATTAATTGACAAATTAACATTAACTTTTTATGCTACTTGTCACACTGCTCACGCATTATCAGATGAATTAAAAATAAGATTAATTTTATAAAATTTAAAAATTGTACTTAAATAAATGAATAGCTCAATTAAATTAATCAATTTACTAACCTGTAGCTTCTCTCTCCGCTCAGAGGTCGGGTTCGGGTACAAACTTATCCATGACTCGTGATTCATAAAAAAATGAAAAAGTAAAGTATAGTGACTCAGAGTGACCGTCAGACAATGAACACACACGAACACAAACGTATACACAGAGAGAATAAGAGAGTGCCAGAGAGAGACAAAACTTGTACGCCGAGTAAGTACTAAGCTGGTACTAAGTAGGGTCCCATATAGCCATTAATGACATCATCAACATATGTGTTATGACGTCATTTTTTCAGATGGATTTCTAATCATACTACATGTAATAATTATTTAATAATTATAACAAAGATAATTTTATCTCTTTTATATTTAGAGAAGAAAGAGAAAAGTTATATTATAATAATGTAACTTTCTCTCTCTTCTCTGAATATAAAATGAAATTCTATATGGGGCCATGAACGCAACCTCTTTGTTATGACGGGGGTACACATTTTATATTAAGAAAGGACTGATTGTCACTTATTCTCTCTGCGTATACACAATAACTGCACGACGTGAACTGAGTGGCTACGCGTGGCAACACTGCTGCCACATGTCTAGACAAGAATAAACAATTTCTGGCGCACCCTTTTAGTCCATGCCACGTTAGCGGCATTACATTTAGAGTAAAAAGCGAGAAAAAGTAGTCTTTTTTCTATGAGTAATCCTTTTTAATAACGGAAACTTTTTTATGTGAGCGGAATAATTGGTCATAAAAACTATGACCAAAATAAAATAAAATGCAGTATGGGTTATGTGGGGACGCTGTGTCCAATGGCCCTAGCTGCAGTCCTGGCAGCGTGAAGGGTCTTGGCCGACCTCAAAGCCTTAAACATGTTCCACATCGATATTGTGTGGCATATAAAGGTAGCCGTCTCCCTTCGGAGTGGATACGCCACTGGAGTGGTGGACCTCATGGATCTCCTCGGGATTGGGAAGACAAAGTCACCTACCGGGTTCCTGGCACCGCCGCCGCTGTCGTTGGAGTAGAAGTATTTCCAGGTCTCCAGGGCCACTCCCTTGACGGCCACTTCGTTGAGGGAGGAAAAGCCTGCTGTCTCAAGGAGGCTTCCAATGTGGGTGTGATCCGGTCTTTTACATCCCACGATGCTCCTGGCGGCGTCATTTATGGCAACTGCATCCCCTGTGTGCGGCATTTGGCCCTTTGCACTCATTATCGAGTCTAGGAATGGCCACAGCCGTTGCGGCGTGAGAGATCTTGCCAATCATCAATCCCTTGGGCATTTGCCGTAGGTTTTTTCTCTTGGTAAGGGCACGGCAGCCTCAAGATGAGTGCGGCCCTTTTTGCTGCTGCCTTAGCGAAGTGGATGTTGTGGGGTGCCGTTGTGAATCCAGTTTTAAATTTAACCCCAAGCAACTCAATTTCGTCGGATGGGTGTACCCCGACGCCCCCGACTTTGATGTGAAGACCGCAACATCCTTTTCTTGGCGTTGCCTTCGATCATGAGCTGGGTCTTGGTGGCGTTAAGGACGAAGCCGCCCCCCCCCCCCCCGCTAATCTGTAGAAGGCATCTGCCCTTGACTCCAAAAGGGACCCGACTCCCTCAGGGAGTCACCATCGGCCCAGAGGAAGAAGTCGTCTGCATAGCCACTATTGTCTTCATTGCATACCCCAATGCAGTAGGTGACGTCCGCGACCAGGACAAGGTAGAGAATGGGTCCAAGAATGGAGCCTTGTATCACTCCGTACTCGACGGGTAAGAATTCAGATTCGGTGCCGTTCCACACTACACGCTGGTACCCGCCAGTGAGGTATGAATGGAACCACTTAAGCTGTGTGCCAGCAATCCCAAGCTTCCCCAGCTTTGGTAAAAGCTGCAGCAGGTTGACTGTGTTTCATTTGGTTGTTGTCCTTTTTCGAATCGTTCATTTTTTAATGTGACCCATCCTCTGTGTATTTAGATATAAATTATATCAATGATTAAAAAAGAGTAATATTTTTAATGACCGTAATATTTTCCTATTTTTTCATGACATTAAACTTTTTTAATGAATGATTTTAATGTACCTTTTAACCATGAGTAAAAGGGAGTCGAAACGCCGTACTGGTAAATGATTTAAGGCCAGGTCGGCCTTTCGTTAAAAGAGATGAGCATAAGTCAGATGTAAAAAGCATGTTAAACAATGAATTAATTTTTACCATCTCGTACTAACATATTTGTGTGGACAGAAATTATTTGCAATTAAGAAAATGAAAAGATTCAGAGTACGGACCAGACCTTTGAAAGACTTTCCTCCCTCCGTTTAACGAAGATCAAAAAGGAAAAACAATTTAATAACAAATATTTCGATCCATCCACAATGACCGTCACTGGCGACCAGGGGCGGAGTGGCCACCGGGAGTACCGGGACTATTCCCGGTACTCCTGGTGGCCTCAAGAAACATAAACGGCCGTTTACAGTCTCCCAATTGCATATTGGGGCCTGTATAAGGCCGGCGAGGGCATAATTCTCCCGGTAGATAATTTCTTCCCACTCTGTTCCTGCTGGCGACCAATTTATTTGAAGAAATTCGGAACGGTTTACTGTAATTTCATCACGCGCAATTCTTCGTGGACAGTTTTATAGACGCCATTTATCTCACTTGCTCTTTTAAAGAGAGTCAATTCCTCGCTCTCCTTTTTCTCGTTGACATTTTGTCACGAAGCTTTTTTGTCGTGAAGCTTTTTCTACGTTCACCTTTTTCTCGCAGACAATTTTGTCGCTAAATATTTTCCTCGTCGTTTATTTTTATTATGTAGAACCCTAATCTCGAGGAAATTGACACACTATAAAAGAGCAAGCGAGGTAAATATCCACAACAAAAAAGCGGCTTTTCATAATAATACTATATTTATAATACTAGAGGCATATATACACTCAGAGAGTGTGTACCTCCGCCGATCCCCACAACATTCCATTCAAACATTCTCCCTTTCACACGCCCGATTTTCTATCTCTAATCATTGTTTCCTCTCTGTTAGCTCATTTTGCATATTAAAAAAGCACTCAGAGATGGGAAGACGGAAGAAGTTTAAGCTACGTCACTGGGTTAACATAGTCCTGAGCTGATAAATGAACAATAATACGTCAATGAATATTTTTTTAGCGTTTGTTATTTCCTACTCCCTGAATAGAGACCCCATTTCATTATTATTAGTAGTAGTATTTTGCTCGTTTTGCATATTAAAAAAGCACTTAGAGATGCCAAAATTTAATCACTGTTCCTTTTGGCATTTCCAACAACTCCACAAAGTTTCATTTGAATCCGTTCATTACTTTTTGAGTTATCCTGCTGACAAACAAACCAACAAACGCCAGTGAAAACAATACCTCCTGCGGCGGAGGTAATAATACAATATTAATAATAATATATTATATTAGTAATATTATAATAGTATTATATTAGTAATATTATATTAAAATATTAGTAATACTAACAATATTTTTAACTTAATCCTACCATAATGAACGATTTAATAAATTTTCTATCTGGCAATAGGAGTTCATGATAATGACGGACCTAATTAATTTATAAATATATGACTTCCAAATAAACTTCCTATAATATTCGCATAACTTCTTGGAATCTTCATATTTGAAGAGTTCTTTGAATAATTGATATATACTAAGAAGAAAATTCGCTTTTTATATTGTGTAATCCTAGGGTAAATATAAATATAAACATGAATATAAAATTTGTAAATTAGGTACTCGCTGTAAAACGTGAATACCCGTTAAAAATCTAAATAAGCGTAATTCAGTTCAGTTCACGATCTATGTAATGGTTGGATTAACATTAAAAAGGTATTGAAACACTTTTCTTACAATTGAGTAAATAGTTTTTTAATATAACTAAAAGAAGCGAATTGTTTCTCGAAAACTCGAATTCTAAGACCTCTTTGGTATAGTTTTTGAAATAAACAATCAAATGTATATAGCGTTTTGTTGACTATTCGATTGTTTCATACATATGGTTGTTCTCAATTGTATCCGTCAATAATTATATTAATTAATATAGTTATTTATGAGTTAGTATAGTATTATGTTTAATAAATAACACACTAGTTAAATTAAATTGTAAGAGCGAAAGTTTCATAAATATATAATCAATATAACTTAAATCATAGTTATTTTAATTTCACAGTTCATGGAATATATACAATAAACAAAGTATATAATTAGATGCTAATGCGTAAAAAATAAATCATAAACATTATGGTTTAAATTTTTAGCGTCCTAGTTGAACAATCTTAAAAATATATATCAATTAAAAGCATATAAAACCGAAATGACAAAAGTAACGAAAAAAAGACGGAAAATTATAAAAAGTCTATTTTTAGTTTCTAAATTTCTTTAAAAGCTTCTTTATGGCGTCATTATAAAATAGGGACGGGGAAGGGAAGTATCGGATTTCATAGTTTACATATAGAAAAGTATTTTTTAAATATCCATCTTTAATTCGTTAATTTATTGTAATTTAGGTATTAATAATTTATTATTTAATTTTGAAAAAGCTTCCGCAATTTGTAGATATTAGAGTGCACATAGCAGAGGATGACAGACTTTGTCTCAGGCAGAGTCCATGTATAGTATGGGGACACGAAATTTAAAAGTTTTGGTTGTATATATTGCAGCAATTGGGATCAGGCCCACTGATTGACATTTGAACGTGTTAAATGGGATCAAAGGTATTTTGGTTCGCATAGCAGTCGGGACCTGAATATTATGTAGAGAATATTGCCTCTAACGAATGTTGTTTAAGACGTCAGGTGATGCGAGAAAAAAACATATGATTCTTAAGGCTTGTGGACATGACTATGTTATTTCCATGCATGCCGATACAATTAAGTTACCTACAAACAAAGATATAAGGCGTCCTGCTAAGAGCTAATATATGTATACTTTTATTCTTTTATCTATTTTATCTGTATTACCCAGTGTCCAGAATAAATGGAAAATACGCCCCAGGAAGAAAAGGAAAATGATGACTCATGGAAAAATTGGCCCAAATGGTTGGATATGAAGGTTCTTAAGTCGAATACAACTAAGTATTGTAAAAATACTATGTCTCATATGAATTGAGTAAATAATAATATCAAAAAAATATTCAATTTTTGAAATTATAAACAAATGATTTCCTTGTTGTAGTTATTAGACGGGGCAAAGATTTATTGGGGCCATACTTACCTTTTAAATCTTTGGCCACTTCTTCCTGAGCCATTGCTTCCTTTACCTTTTCATTTCTTCCTGATATCGCATTTTACGTACTTTTATTGACCCCACTTTATATATTCAATGCTGTTTTAAGTGTTTATGAATAAATATTTCGTCAAGTTGTAGATAAAAAAACAAATTAATATCTCAAAAGAATTATTTATTTCATTACTTATAAAGAATATAAAAATATGTAAATATTTCTCCATTATGTTACAAAAGCCTTATAGATTTAAAAAAACTTTCATTCAAAACCTTACAGGGTAATTAAATTAGTTATTAAAGGATGGAGTCTAACTACTCTCACAAACAAATATGAGGCAAGCCGAATACTTTATACAGAAGAAACATTAATTACGTCTGCAATTAGTGTAAGTTATCTATCATTCAATACAAAATAATAATAATTGCTATCAATGCTGAATGTCAGAGATGAAAGGCCAAAAACAATTGACTTTACATTTTTAATTACCTCAAAATAATTGTTTAATTGATTAAGAGGAAATTGCTCCCTGATTGCATTGTGCCTGATTCCTTCAATTCCGCTGAGGAGGGAGGGAAGAAGAGAGATGGTTGGCACGCCTTGCGACGGAATAATGGACGGTCTTTCTACATAAATGCAGAGGCAGGGAAAAGGTCTGTCTTATTATTCTCTTTTAGTATGAATATGGTATTCTACAAGGGAATACGAAGTGACCCTAATTGTGATTTGAGGCAAAGTCCTATAGCATCTGATATACAGTTTAAATTCTTGCATCATCTTTGGTAATGGCAGATCTCTAAGGCTCCCAATTATGGTTTCCGTGATTACTCCAGGCTCAGTGAGCTACGCTCATTCCTTTTCACCTTCCACCTTCGCCTATAAGATCTGGTCGGCCTCTTCACTTCCTGGCTTTAAAGACTATTCGCAGCCTCTCTACGTAGACTGCTCTATGGAGTACGATCTTCCTGGGGCCGCTCAGGGATTCACTGAGGATAAAGTGGAGAGGAGTGAGCCTATACTCATGATACATCCTGCATACGTCATGCCTTCCTATGGTCTTACTTTGAGTCGACCCCTTCCTGGGCGAAGCGAAGCCATTCCTTCTATGATATGGGTAAGAATGGCGGCAGTGGGACTATTTGTGTAGAACGAAAAAGGATGGGATAAAAGGAGCTGTAATAATAATAATATCAGTTGGCGTTATTATATAAGGCCTTACTACTGACTGTGCTAACATCAACTCAAAAGCAGATACTTTACACCAAAGTTCTTGATTTATGCCAATATCATCCATTATTTTTTTGTTGCCTATGTGGTTCGATAGAATTGCATCCGACAGGATATATATAACATTCTAGCATTAAAATTAGTCTATCGAACCTAGGATCTCATCAATGAGGTAGACCAAAAATGACCATCCCCTCTCGGGAGTATTCGAACCTGCACCCCCAACAATGAGAGTTGGACACGCCTTAACGCTCACATTAAAATTATTGAATAAAGCGACTCTTCAATCTCAGAGAAAGGGTGATTGTCTATTTGATTGCTCTTTTATGACGATAAATAGGTCTTCACTCTATCAATAAAGTATATAATAGGAAAGTAAATTAAGTTAACAACTGATGAAAGTATGTTGTTTGATAAGTTTGCGAGTTACAATAAAAACATCCTTTGAACTGGGTGTGTGGATGATCCTATTTTGCTGTTTTAAATCCTGAAATCCTTTATTTCTTTAATACAAATTTGAATATGTGTTAAATTACGTTAACTTTTATGTTTGTTAATAAAAAGGAAGTTGAGGCTATTATTTTTTTGTTTGTTTCCTTTAACACTTGCTTTCGAAATGTTTTGAGATACTACAATTTATTTTAATGGCATTCATCATTAAACATCCATTAAGTGATTCCCAAAATTTGAAATTGTTTCTTTAAACTTCCCACATGGTTGTAGAAGGAGATCCCTTTTGGTGGAGGCATGAGATTCCAAAAGAATATCTTAGAAATGCTGAACCTTAGCCTAGAGTTTTAATTGACTCCTAATTGTATAATTTATAGTTTTAAAGCTGCTGTATTCTTTTTTATAGGGTTTTTGTGATTAAAATTTAATCACAAAAAGTGTCTAGAAAATGCAAGATATATCAGAATAGTGCTTTAAGCATCAAGTTTCTTTATTTTTCATCAAGTCCATGAAGGATATACTTTCGCCATAATCAGGATTTATTTCCATAGTTCTATGTCAAACAGCTTATTTATAATTTATTTTGCTCTAAATAATATCATGCTAATTATATTATAATTGGAGTTTGTCTGTCCGTCCGTCCGACTTCTATAGACGCCGAAACTACAGAAGCTACAGAGCTGAAATTTGGCACACAGAGCATCTTGACACTGTGGTGGTTCTGGGCTAATGAATAACAGATTCTGATCTGCTATTCACTATTGTGTTTCTAAACCAAAAAAAACTATTCAAATTATGGATAAGGCACATTAAGGTAATTGTATATTCACAGCATGTCAATTTTAGTATTCAATGTTGGAAGTTTATATTTTAAAATGAGTTCATTCATTGGTTTAAATCATACTGAATTGTGTATGTATATGATTTGCTTATGATAACCTGATTTCCATATGATATACATCAGTTTTGTTATTTTGTTTCGTGATGTAACGGATAATTTTTAAACCGTTCATGTAATTTTCAACTGTTGAGGTTCCTGACAATAAAAATGTTAGCTGTCAAATACAACTACTAAAAACACTGTCTTGTTTGTGCATACTTCAAGTCAAGTCTCCTGAACACATAAATACAAAAACAAACAAACGAGGACTCCCTCATCTCTAAGGATACCACACTGGAACGTTTTTCTAGAAGTAATTGGTTGAAACATCAACTAAGAACTAAAAACACTATTGTTTTTACTCATTAGCCTCGAGCGATGAGATTTGCAAATTCTTTGATTAAGCTTTTCCATATTACCTATTCACATTAATAAGATAATTCAGAAGCATAAGAATGAGTTTTTGTTTGATTTCAAATGATATTAAATATATATCCTGACACCCGATGGGACGTACAAAAAAGGAAATAAAAGTGGTATCTGAAACTAGAGGGTTTACGAGAACTGTCATAAACATCTTTACTAGGAAATCAATCCTATCCGAGTCTATCAAGAAATATTAGAAATACCAAGTGTATTTACAATACAACACTTTTTATGCATTATATTAAAGCATATTGATAAGCTTTAATTATTTATTTCTAGCTGTTTCAAAATATTATCTTTATTATATACTTTTGCAATGAACAATGTTCAGTTGATAGTTGGTACACGAAATATATATGAATATAGCATAAAAACAATTGTAGTTATTGTGTTAATAAACGAAATACTCGACATATATATATATATATAAGGGATTATTATTTCATATTTTTCGGATTTGAGAGTCGGCTCCCCCTAGATTTACTTTAGTGTATAGATATCATCTTGTGAAGTTTGAACGAAATCGAATAATTGGAAGTACATGCTCAATGGGCCCAAAAGTTATGTAGTAATTTTTTTTTTCGCATTCGATTGCCCTTATGTCCTTAATTTTAATGCTATTTTCAAACAATTTGCCGCAAAATGTAGGTATGCTCGCAAGGATTCCAAATCAGTTTTTATTTTAATGTACATTCAAAATTCAACGAGAAAATAAGTTTTGATATAGGCATTTTTATGCAAAATACCCCAAAATGAACATTTTGAAACTTTATTATCTCGTTTGATTTTGAATGTACATTAAAAATAAAAACTGATTGGAATCCTTGCGAGCATACCTACATTTTGCGGCAATTGTTTGAAAATAGCATTAAATTAAGACATTAGGGGCAATCGAATAGCGAAAAAAAAATTACTACATAACTTTTGGGGCCATTGAGCATGTACTTCCAATTATTTGATTTCGCCAAAACTTTCACAATATGATCTCTATACACTAAAGTAAAATCCTAGGGGGAGCCCGACTCTCAATCCGAAAAACGTGAATAAGAATCACCCTAATATATAATATAATACATTATATTAATATAATATATATATCCATAATATATATATATATATATATATATTATATAGATATTATATCTATATATATATATATATATTATATATAATAATATATATATATATATATATATATATATATATACAGGGCTTTGCCGGTAAATTGGGACTGTTTCAATGAAAAACGAAAATGACTGTAATTAGTTATTAATTAATTTATTTGGATGAAATTTAACAGAGTTTAATAAGGTAACATTCATTGATATTATTCAATATGCCCCCCTTTGGCCTCAATAACAGCCTCAATTCTGGCCCTGAACCTCCGAGCAGCAGCCACCACATCACTGGCAGGGATTTTCTTGCATTTTTTGATGATGGAGGCCTTCAGCTGGTCAACGCTGCCATGAGAGTGTTCGTTGACCCTTTCTTGAAGGACGCCCCAGAGAAAATAATCAAGAAGGTTCAAATCTGGGTTATTACTAGGCCAGTTTTGAGCCTTCACGAAATTGGGAACTTTCCGGGCCAACAAGGTCTGTGTGGTCTTGGACCCATGGCATGATGCAGAGTCCTGGATGAGTACCACATTGTCCAGACCAAACTTCTCATCCATCCAAGGGAAAATAACCTCCTCCAAAATGTGCACGTACTCCACAGTGTTGATCTTGAGGCCGGCCTCAACGAAATGGGGGGCATGATGCTGCCGTTGCTGGCCACGGCAACAAAGACCATCACACTGGCCGGATTTTTCGTCTTGAGGACAGGAGGGACAGCAAAGGGTTCAAAGGCAATCACTCTGGAATTCTGCCTGTTGATCTCGGCGTCAACAACGAACTTCTTCTCTTCCACAAAAACAACCACTTTAGAAGCACCTTGATGTTTGAGGTGGTTCAACAACTTGGGCACCTCTCAGCCCTGATGGCCTTGACCTTGTCTGTGAGGATATTTCTGGTCCTCCGGACATACGACTTCATCCCCAGGTTGTTAATGGCCTTTGAGATAGTGGAGACATGCACACTACGGTTCTTAGCGAGGGTGGTCATCAGAATTGTCGGATTTGCCGTAATTGACCTTTTCAGGCCAGCCAAGAATCTGGGAGACCTCTTGGCATCACTTCTCTGCTTGTGGTCCTTCCTCTGCGTCTTGCCCTCCTCCTTGAAGGCCTTTAAGACCCTGAAAACTTTCGACCTGGGGAGCTTGGTGGCCTTGATGATCTCTGAAGCTGTGCGTCCGGCGCGGGCGAGAATGATGATGGCGGACCTTTTCTCTTGCTTCATGGCTCTCACTCACACCACAGTAACTCAAGTAGTGTCAAACGAAAGAGAATTGTCAGCTGATTCCAATGGTGTAGAAATTGGCGCAAAATTCAAACAGATGTTACTTAAATTTAACCCTGAAAACAGTCCCAATTTACCGGCAAAGCCCTGTATATATATATATATATATTAATAGTCGAGTATTTCGTTTATCACACTCACTACAATTTTTTAATGCTATATTCATAATATTTCGTTTACAACTAAATATATATATATAATTATATCCTATTACTTTTTTGGCTAAACAAACAAGCTATAACAACAATTATATATAATTTATAAACATTTTGCGTATGGCTGTAAATTAACATAAGAATGTCAAATTTATTGTCACATATTATTTTTTTTAAATGACATCTATAGAATTTATATATTTTATAGAATATATCATATGTCAGTAAATATGGCATCATGTTTTATATTCATTCCCTTAAGC
Source organism: Caligus rogercresseyi (assembly GCA_013387185.1). NCBI lineage: Eukaryota > Metazoa > Arthropoda > Copepoda > Siphonostomatoida > Caligidae > Caligus > Caligus rogercresseyi. The sequence continues at coordinate 16,134,445 of CP045901.1, forward strand.
TGGAAAACATATAACATGTTATGTAAATGCCGTTAAACATCCTTTGCTTTTTACAATCGATGTAGGCTTTTGAACTTTTATACCTACATGCCAAAACTTGATACTGATAGTTACAAATTGAAGTAAATGTTTTATTAGGGATCTCGACAGCCATGTTGGGGGCGCAAGTTCGAATCCCGAGAGGGGAGAGTCAGCTTTGGTCAACCTTATATTAAGATCCTAGGTTCTTACACTAACTATACGCTATTATGTTATTTATATCCATTACGGATGCAATTCAGTCGAACAATCTAGGCAAAACGCTTTAATTTTTTCAAACTAAAACAATA
>CP045901.1:16134873-16162937 GCA_013387185.1 Caligus rogercresseyi
AGTGGACACTGATAAACAACCGAGTAATAGCAAATAATTGTGTGATGACACCATTTTTGATTTGTGCATATTATTTTCAAACGGCTAGTTAACTATGAAAAACGGGTGCTAAAGTGTTGAATTAATTGCAAAGGGTAGTAAAAAGATTAATTTTATGGCCAGGTAAATTGGCGTAGACAATAAGAAAGACATAATAATTTTATTTCTTGAAGAAAAAAACCATGAATCGTCGAGAAATCTTCAACAGCCCACCGGAAATTCAATTTTTTACTTCGGGAGAAAAACAAAAGGTGGCAGCACCTTCGTTTTAACATACCTACATTATCTCACCATGTATTATTTTGATCACAGCCCTAATTTTGATCAGCATCAATTATCGGATACTGAGCGCACGCTTTCTCCCTTGATTCTTCCTTTTGTGGCTATACTGTATATGCTGTACACGACATCTACTATTAAAACGGCGAAATCCATATACTGCAGAGTAGGAATACGGCCACTCACATTAACGGCGAGAACGGAAACATTCAAAACAGAAACATCAAAAGCGGGCACGGCCACTGCGCCTAGAACCGTTTTTATTGACGTTAGTCCAACAAGTGAAAAGTTATACCTGAATTTGCAATATACCTCGCTTTTGACAAAGTCTTATTTTCCATCCCGTTAGCCCATAGCGTGAAATCAAGTAATTGGAGATATGTATATTCATCAGTGAAAATATTTTGATATGTATTTCAAATAAAACCCTGTGGAATAAATGGTTGCTTAAGGAATTCTTCTTTTTAAAACAATTAAATACATTTTTTCATAGAGCAGAAGGCAGCAATGCAATAGGACCTCCTCTTTCATGCAGGGAGGGTGGTAACGAGGGCCCTGTTTTCGTATTGTGGGATACAATTGCTTATAACATGTTTGCATGTTTTGATGGCAGGGCATTCAAGGTCAATCCAGTTTTTTTTTGCTATCCATGGCACAAAGGAGTATTATAGCTTACATACATATATGAAGTACAGCATATAAGGTTGCGCACCAAAGAGAAATATTCCATGCGTCGAAGGGCACCAGGATTGATTTTATTTCTGGAAAGAGAGATGATAAATTAATATTTTCTTAAAGAAATTGGACTTATTTCAAAATATATATTTCAAAGAGTACCTAAATCATAGTTTCTGACATTTGTATTTATGTATTTAGTTTGTAAAAGGTTGATTTTAACAGAGTTCTCCAATTAAAAAAGAGAGCTTATAGGCCTTTTGATAAAAAGGCCTATTTTGACTATTTTTTCCTTCATATGTTCACATATTTGTCTATAAATGATGGCTAAAATATATAATATATAGTTTATGTGTTTTTATATAGTATTTATATATTGATTTTTTTGGGTATATACAGTGTGGGAGAGTAAACTGTGTAGTAATATATGTAGGACCACTCTACCTGAGGCTACAGCCTCAAATTGTAATTACAAATCATTTTATTCAATTAAAAATATGTTTATTTATCATTTTCAAATTGACCACCATGACCTTTAGCATGACCTCGGCCTGAAAGAGGTACAGTGCTTATTTACGAACTCTTCAGTCATTTCTGCTCAACTGTTGCTTTGAGGGACTTCTTATTAGTATGAGGTGTTGCATAGGCATTCCTCTCAACATTTCACAGATGGCGTTGTCCTAGGTGATAGGACAATGATGGAGGCTACATTTCGCCAGGTTTTCCTTGTACACCCTTCTGAGTCGGATTGGATTTGTGGGAATGAGCGGAATCTTGACGTTTCCTTCTCACATACGAGACGGCCCTTAAGTCTTTGATTGCTTTTCACACGGTCTTAGGACTCACGCAAAGCTTTTTGTTCATCTTCCTCATGCTCTGTGTGAGATTCTCCTCAATCTTCAAAGCGACAGCCTCCAAGAACTCTGTCGTCCTCTTCTTGTTGTGTCCACCACTGTCAGGGCTTCTGGCAAGGCTCTTGCCATCTTACATTGAAGATTAAGCTCTCCAAACAAATAATAATCCTGACGCTATCCTTCACAGCCACCTCCACTTCAAGTAGATCCGAGATCTTCTCTCTTTTCCGCTCATTCTCTTTTCCTTAACAACTGATTAAAAATTTGTAGTAAACAAAAATTTTAAAATCGTCTGTTCTCCCTGAGTGACAAGTTTTAACCCATTTGGATTGGATTGACTTATTTGTGACAATATAAAATTTACAACAAGATTTGCTCTTCCACACTGTATATTTTTTTAATGTTTGGAATTATTACATATTTATTCATAAGTAATTCAAAATAATTTTTAAAGTCAATTTCCAAAAGAATTAAAATAAGCAACAATTGGCAACTATGGATATCAAAGTTTGTCGAAACCGATATTTAAAAATATATTATCGTCACCGATTAATCAGCAAACCGATATATCTGTCGACCTCTTATACAGAATATTTATTATATGATCCGAAACTAGCCTGAATGATTATAGCATCTGGTAGATCAATGACTTAAGTGAAAGTTTGCCAATTTGTATCGGCTATATTTTATAACAATTAAGTTCCTTTTTGGAAGATGATGTTCTGCTTTTGTATAGACAAAAACAAAAGAACGGCACCTATTTGTTGTTGAATTTTTTTAAAAGTTCATTATTAAAGTTTAAAATCAAGATTTTTTTACACTAGCTCTTTATGCTATTCAAAGACAATAACTCCTGTCATAATAATGGATTTTCTTTACATCAAAATACTCAGCTTATTCACAGCTTTTATTTGAATATAGTCATAATACAAATTAAAAATACGATTTACGTGCTGCGCACTTGCCAGGAGCAAATTGTATATGCTCGAATTTTCTTTGGAAGGTAGTCCAATTAAGGTTTCCATGAAAAAATTTAGAGTGTGATCATCGCCTAGTATTCAACTTCAAATAGACGAATGCTTATCATTTTAGAACTTAATTACTCGTTTTAAAATTAGTGGACATGGATTCCCAGATTTGTTATCCATAGTAGGGTCGACTGTTGTCAAAACACACGATCATATGACTTTTTTTCTACATCTTCATTACTAAAAAGGAATTATTCAGAAGTCAAACATGACCTTTCACGACTACTTACACGGAATTCCGAACATAACAATAATAGGCTAACTTAAAATTAGTAGTAATTAGCTCATTTAAAAGATAAATTTCCTTTACAATTCAAACTCAAATTTCATCCATCCTTAGTAGATGTCATTCCAATCTAACTGTGATACCTGAATTTATGTAATTTCACGTGAACTTAAATGTTAATTTCAATAGTGGATAGATAATGTATGAATGTATGACGTCATACTAGGAACTGTTTATTTCGACTCAATGATTTCGATCAAAGTAGTATAATTTTTGTAGATTGTAGGAACTCTTCTTTCACTCATCGGATGAGGATCAAGTCAATCCTTGAGGGAATTGAGTGAATCTTCACGTTAATTGCTCTTAAAGATAAATATGACGTCACGTTAAAGAGATTCATACAAGGGAATTAGAGGTTAGTGCTATACTTATTAATTTATTGTAATTATAAACTGTCAGATATAGCGATTTATCGGTACACTTTAAAATAGTGGTGAATTACGTGTATACGCCATAGAGATATAAAAACATAGAGGGGTTATTGGATTCTTTAGAGGAACTCGTCATATTGCCCAATATAAACAAATTTTCTATCTATATGAACTTACTATGACGTAATATAATTACTTTGTTTATATTGGACTTAGGCGACAGCTGAACGATGTTTCTGTGCTATTGAAGGGAATAAACTCTCTATATCTTATATCTCTATGGTATACGCTAAGTCCTTTCTTTATAACTATAGCCAGGATCGTGCAAGGAAAAAAATAATTGGGATTTACTACATTATTTTCAAAATATTGATTTTAAAATAGCGAGTTCTCAATTAAGTGCCTTTTATCAAGCTCCATCCCTTGTCATCAGACACTCAGTGTTTATTCATTTATAATTAATTAAAATATTGTTAGTCAAATTGATTGTAAAAAGAGAGTTGAATATATTATTTTATATAAATATTTAGTCATGCTTTATTAACTCATTAATAAGTTGTCCCCTAATTAATACATATAAAAAGATGCTCATTAATCTCCGTTACTTCCCTTCAGTAAAACTTCGTATCTTCGTTCATGACTAAGGTCATGAAATGTGTTCTCCCAGCTGTGAAAGCCTTTTCAGCCTTGTGTAAAGAGATCTCGTGTGGGACGATGACCTGAGGATGATCATGATATATGGGGCTAGTTCGGTATTCTGTCCTTAGCATCAAGATTCGAATGTTTTATAACTATAACTAAAAGTTCTTACAGACTTAATAAATATTTGGAAAAATTTACTTTTTATGGTTTAAGAACGGAAAAAATGATATTATTTCTGTTTCATAAATTCATGAATTTATATATATGACGTAATTGTGTTAGTTTGGATCATGCCTCACATCCTTTTTGAAAATCCATTTTAATATGTATTAGTAATCTGACTTTTCATCTATCTCTTGGACTTTTTACTGTCTTATCGGAATAACTTTCTCCAATGTTATGTTTCATTTTATAGCATTCAGAAACTCTTAAAACACAATTGCGCACCAAAACAGGCCTTAACTGATCACTTGAATTGCGCACAAAATAAATTCATGGGACAGGTAATATTATCCTTATGCTTCTATCGCTTCACTGTCTATCTCAAAGAGAAAATCCATTCAATCAAAAATATCGTATTGCATCAGTAGTATATCTTCTATCAATCATTAATATGAAAAAATATATTATTTTGCACTTCCTTCAAAGTCATTTACTCCAAAGCGAGGTCACGCTTTGTGGTTTTCTAACTCATACCGAAACACGGGCAATATTTATATAAATTAATGTGCTCTTTGTATTTAGTACGTCCTCCGTCTCGTTTAAATCCGTTACTAGTAAAATTATAACATTTTTTATACGCAAAAAGGCTTTAAGATGACCTTTAATTATACATTTATTATCGAAATCAGTTGTTTGAATGATATATAGAATTCCTCATAACTTTATTTATGCGTTTTGTGAATAATAATAATAATAATATGAGTCATTTGAACTTCGTTAAATATGAAACGTATATGTTGTAACTTTCTTTATTTTGGGCTACGCAGGTCTTAAGAATTAGCAATTATTGGTCAACTGGTTAAAATGAGCTTATAAATCTATGGATATAAACTGTACTGACAATGACTCTTTACTACTACATATTGAATGTTATTCTGAACTAACAACAATAAAATGACACAAATTGTTATGAAGAACATTAGAGTTAATAATATGAAATAATTAAATAAACATAGTTTTATGGCTAGTCACATATAACATACAAATATGCGTTATCCTGATCTACGTGCCCTTATATTATATATAGGTATATGTTAATTTATAAAATTCCCAATAAATGTATATCTATGAATAATAAATATTCTAATCCGAATGCTGAAAAGTGTAAATGCTTGTGCCAAATCATACATTTTATCAGATTATAAATAACTTTATAACAATATTATATTTAAAATATAAGGACTAAGATTTTGCAAGGCACTTACAAAGAGCCAAAATGCTTTCGGGCCCAATTGAGACTATATGTACTAAATCAAGGCCGCTAAACAAGACATTGATGTTATAATAGTTTTCTTTGAGATATGCACCCTCCCAAAAATTGCCTTGAGACTTCTCTACGGCTTGCCAGATTGACACTTGGTTCAATGTTCAACATAGATTCATGAAAGTTGATGAAGTCCCATAGCTTAGTTATTTGAGATCTGTAAAGCATGATGCAAGTCCAGCAATTGGTGGCATTGCATTAGCGAAGATCAAAGCAAATGCTCAAATGGGTCCGAAATGAAGAAAAAGAGACATCTTTTGTTGGACGTTGAATATTATAAATTGTTGAAAAATATTTTAACATATATTTTTTTGATTTATTTTCCGTTATATATGTTTAAATAATTTTATATTACTTTTTATTATTTGTTTTTCTGTTGAGTATTCTAATAAATCCCCTTTAAAAGTTATCTGATACTGCTTTGCAAGTTCTTATGAAGTAAATTAATTTTCTAAATACAAATAGTATTTGCTCGTCCATTTCGATTTGAATCATCACTTTTCCAGAGAAAGAATGATGGATATGGAATTATTTGTTGTAATATAACTCATATTTAATTATGTTTTAACAACTACTCTTAATTTACCCAAATGATTGTTGTTCAGTCCTCCTCAAGCTCGTCTTAATTAAAAGCCTATCTGCAAGTTTTCAAAAAATTAAAGTTGAAAGAATTATGTATTGTTTACATTGAACGTCTACACCTGTATTACAACAATATGGTTCTAGGCGCAGTGGCCGTGCCCGCTTTTGATGTTTCTGTTTTGAATGTTTCTGTTCTCGCCGTGAATGTGAGTGGCCGTATTCCTACTCTGCAGTGAATGGATTTCGCCGTTTTAATAGGTAGATGTCGTGTACAGCAAATACAGTATAGCCACAAACAGGAGAATCAAGGGAAAAGGCGTGCACTCAGTATCCCGATAATTTATGCTGATCAAAATAAATACATGGTGAGATAATGTTTTGTGTTGTGAGATATGATCTCCCTCATATCGAGATGTTAAAGAACAAGTTACAGAGCCTTGCAAGTGGACAGCCATCAATCTTTTAACCCACGTAAGAAGTGTCGACTCCGACCAGTCCATCTTTTCCACCCGCCCCCAAACCCTCTCCATCCATGATCTTAGTTTTCATAGACTAATAATGCTTATTTATACCAAGACGGATGTAATTCTAGCGAATCATATAGGCAAAAAACCCTCTACATCCATGAAAAAGTCCGGGAACTCCCGCCTCAATACTATAAAGGAGGCTAACAACATCAGACATGAGGATCTGCTTCTCCCAAACGTGCACATCTCCTTTACGCATGTACAATATCCAAAGGCTCCCGGAAGCCAAGAGTCTGGTGAGTTCTTCACATTTGTTGACCCAACATAGAACACTACGGACAGTCAATTCCTCAACGTCTAGGAAATGAAGGAGTTTTGGGATAATGACAAGAAATGCCTCTTCTGCATCCCATAAAAAGTACGTCATGAGCTCCCTTTTGCATCCAAACAGAACCTTCTTGGTGAGACAGTCCAAGTGATCCTTCCTTCAGGGATGATGCTGCGGAGTTCGACGAGAACGCTCCAGATCTGCACAACAATGATGATAAATCCCCTATATCATGGAGAAAAAAGAATAAAGTAGGGCTAAAGATGCCCGTCATCAGTACGGAACATTGAGATGCTCATTTACTTTGTAAAAATACGATATTTAGTGCAATAAAAGTTTATTCCAGTAGTTAAAATACAAATATGTATGGTAATTATGTATATATTTGCATGTATTTATAAAAGTCCTATAAAATATAAAAAAGGAATGTTATTAATAGTAGTTCTTTTCTTATACAAAAGGTAAAGTTTCATTTTTACGGTAAATATTTTTAATTCAACAATCGGATGGCAAAAGTTATCTCTAGTGATGGCATTGATATAAAATATTGTAGAAATAGGAAATATGTACCATATCTATGGATTTTATTAAATGTATTTTATGAAGAAAGCAAATATCTTGTGGGGTGAAATCAACATTTCATCTAACATTGTTTTTAAGGATTTTTATATTTCTTATGTTTTGAATAATGTTCATGTTACTAATGGAGAAAAATGAGGGGGGGGGAGGGGGGATTTGAAGTATTTCATAGTGGTACGCATAACACACACACACACATACATATATATATATTATTTATTTAATGGGTCATTATTTTACTAAAACTGTAAAACTTTGCATTAATTGCATTTTAACCAATGTTTGATAATTTTTATCCATTGGCGAATTTCCTACCTTTAATAATATTCTAAACAACTACCTAGAAATATAATTACTTAATATTAATGAAGTGTAAATAAAATATCTTTTGAAATACATTTACTAATATCAGGAGACAAAACTTTTATTTGAGATATTATTTAATTATACTACAAACGTGATCGGGACAACTCAATATATGTATAGTTTTATATTTATTAACTTATATATTTAAACGTAAAGACAATCAACAACTTTATTCACGTAGTTACTTAATACTTATCTAAAATTATTCATGATAGACTTAAAACAGACTAAAAGCCGCCTGATTGCATTTTAATATTTTTTAAAGTAAGTTACATTTGATAAATTTATTAAACACATAATTACTTTGTTTTTATGTAGTTTTACACATTAATATTAAAAACTTTCATTAATTGCATTAAGTATGTCCTTGTTCATTAATTATGTGCCAGAAAAATATATGATAGCGACAGAAAGATTACATCCCTTTTAATAACGTTAGAATCATTGTTCTAAAACATTTAAAGTAATACAGCTTGGATGGAACAGCCGAAAATAGAGTTGATTAGTCCAAATCAATAATATAAGCATTCATGAGTCTCGAATATCCAAGTCCTCACAGAATGGAGCACAAGCCTTCGAACTAAAATCAGAGTCCTTAAAATTGGATGAGTCCGGATCCGAGTCCGTAGCCGTTAGCACGAATGACATGCATATATGTCTTATTCGTCATAGGAAGCGCCTTCTTTGATGATCACAGAGACCTGGGTTCATGTCCTGAGAAATGAGGTGAAGAGACATGCTGGATTCTACACGACTTCAGCATCCTTATTTGTAACCCGGAGCACTACAGTTTTTCTGCAATTTCGAAATGTTTTATTTGCACTCAAAACTTATCATGATCAGGGACTTTATTTATTTTGAGACGTCAAGACATTTAGAAAAAAACTATTTCGCTATGTAGGTTATTTTGATCAGCATCAATTATCAGATGTTGAGCACACGCTTTATTCTTCCTTTTTTTTGCTTCATATTAAAACGGCGAAATCCATTTACTACAAAGTAGGAATACGGCCACTCACATTCACGGCGAGAACAGAAACATTCAAAACAGATACATCAAAAGCGGGTACGGCCACTGCGCCTAGCACGCTTTTTGAATGCCCATTCTTCATATTTACAGTCGTTCGTATTGTTTTTTGCGCACGCCTTAATCGCACGCTTTGTTGTCACATGCTTTTTTGTATGTTCCTTTAGCGCACGCCTTTTTCATCACGCTTTTTTTAGGTCTGAGTATCATTAAAGCATTTAACGAATACTAGAAACTACCTGGAAGGATAACGTCATAAACGCACACGCCCGTTATGGACACGTTCTGTCCTTCATTTTTAGTTCAGTTGTAATATTTATTTCAAAAAACGTGGTTGTGTTTTGCTTTTTTTGATTATTTATATTCTGTGTTTCAAAATGGTGTACAAGTGCTCTGCTCCTGGTTGTAAACAGGGATATAATAATATGCCAAAGGACCAGAAGTATTCTTTCATTGTTTCCCCAAAAATACTGAAATGCTAAACAAATAGCTGAAGATTATACTAAGAGATACGACTAAGTAGAAACCGACAAGCCATTCAAGATTATGCAGTAAACATTTCGTAGTATCTGATTCTAACAATTTCTCTGTCCATAAAAAGAGAGAATTGTTACACTCGTCATAGACGAAATTTAGTCAGCCCAAAGGGTGGAATTTATTGGAGGAAAATTTGTAGGACATAAAAATAATGAAGGCACAAAAACAGTGCTCACTTTCATGATAAAAAAAGCATCAGGAAAATATATGGATACTGTTGAACATATTCCAGTGACCAATTTAACCACCAATTTTTTACACATTATTATAAATCCAAAATGAAGTCTCTGTGAGAAATCGGTTTCACAGTTGTCGCACTGTCTGTTGACAATCATTCAGTTAACCGAAAGTTTTATATAGAATGCCTTTGTGAACATAATTTTCAAACTTATATCACTCATCCAAAAACAACAATAAAAAAGTGTTCCTTCTTATTGATGCGGTACACAATTTCAAAAAAATTATAATTGTTTTGAACGAAAAAGAATATTTCGAATTTCCTAATATATGAATCTCCTATTTTGCGACCGAATTTTACTCACCTAAAGGAAATTTACTTGAAAGAATCTTCTTTTAAAGTGAAACTGCCTCTTAAATTATGCTATAAAGCTCTTCATCCAACTACGAAGAAAAAAAGTCAAGCTCATAGATGTCATTTTCACGAATCTACAATTGCAGCTTTAAAATTTTATTCTTCTGAGCGATCGGAGTTTATTGAAACTGCAGAATTTTCTCTATATATTAGGAACCATTGGAATATTTGAAATATTAAAGTGCCTCAAGCGGTTCAGCAAAAAAGAGACGAGCTAAGGTCACCACTTCTAAAGACAATTTAGCGCCTCTGTATTTGTTGAGAGAGCTTGCATCGTTTCTAAATACTTGGATGTCAACTGAATATCGAGAGACATTCCAAGCCACAAGGCATATTACATTAACTTTAGCTGAATTAGCAGAATATCTTTTGGAATCTGAGAATTTTTATTATGTCCTCCTTGCCTCCAATCTGACCTACTGGAGAAGAGATTTGGCTTGTACAGACAACTATGTGGCGGAAATTATTTTGTTAGTTTGAGGCAAATACTTGAGGCTTAGAAGAAGATTGGGATCATTTGAAATTTTCTAAAATTGATATTTCGGAAGTTTGAGATATGTTAGCCGATGATTCAATATCAATAGCAGAATTAATTCTCACTGATTGGCGTCCTTGTTACTTGGAGATGATCACCACTAAAGGAGAGAGCAATGCTTTATATTACATTGCTTGATATATTGTTTTTCCATATCCAAAAGATTCAATGTACAAAAGCAAATAATTTTAACTGCAAACAATAATACTATAAAAATATTCGATTTGAAGCGAATTCTGACGAAGAAAAGATATAACTTAATCGATTCATTGAAATTATGAGTCGAGGAGGACAATCCACTTCTTCTAATATTATTTTTCTTACTTTGCTTAGATGCATATTCGCTTTTTAATTATTGTTCTAGCCGTGAGGATGAAAAAACCCAGCCTTATTAATGTTTTCAATGCTAAAGCTTAATTTATTTCAACATTCATCGAAAAAATAAAAGATTATTCAGAGAAGGCTATCAAAGCTTTAGTTACGGCCATGTGTGATAAAGGTCACAACTGGTCCATTCTTATGAAAAAGTGGCTGAAATATTATTCAATGTGATGGCAAAGAATCTAGTGGGGAAGTTTAACGAGGCAGTGTCGTTGAGAGGAAAAAAAGATCGTCAGATATGAAATTGAATTTGGAAATAAAAAACTTTTAAATTAAACTCTATTTCACAATGAAAAAATATAATCTTGAATTACTTTTTTGTAACTGTTAAACTATGTATGGTTTGTAAATAATATTATATTTACTATTGTAGAAACTATTACTACTAAATAAATAATAAACACTCGTTTTTCATTTTTGATAAAGATAAAAGCGACTTGTTTGATCGTTGAGTTATATATTATTGTAGTGAAAATGACTCATTAAGCTCAAAAATACATATAAAACTTTTAATTTATTGCTATGTGAATCAACATATGGCCTTTACATGGAAGCTACAATTTCCCCTTCCTTTCCAGGTAGTTTTAGTATTCCTTGCCTGACACCCATTCTTCATATTACGATTAATGTTGTGTCGGTTCCAAATTATTCGGTCAATTTCAGTCTTAGGACAGGTCCTATCGGTCCTAGATAAGGACCGACACACGCTAATTACGATTCTATTCATTTATTCTCTTATATATTTAAAAGCAATGCTTGATATTGTTGATATTACATTTGTTATCATTTATTATATTTAATAAAAAGCTAAGACACCATCAATATATCGATATTAGCTGCATATATAAGACGACTTTATTCAATTATATACACTTTTATCATCTCCAAAATTTGCCAAGGCTATGATGTCTAAGTCTACAAACGTGATTTTATAAGTGAAGTTTATGAAGGCATTTGATTGTCTTAAGGAACAATTATCAGTACATCAAGCATATATTTGCAACCACAGGAGTCGTATTGTTTGGTGAGAGACTGAATGATTTTTTATCCAGCCAACAGATGTCTCTGCAGTAGCAATGCTTAGTAACTGACGTTATGATTAATAGATAAACCTGTATTTAGCGGCCAATCAAAGTGAACCAACAAATGTGGCCGTTAAGTACAAGTAACTGCTAGTTACAGAAGGTGTATAATATCTTCTTTTTTTTTTGGGGGGGGGGGGACTGCTATTGGCCGTTTACAAATTCTGCATATACAATAATAATAATAAATCATAGCTAATATTACTTCTCATAAAGTATTTGTAGGTTCTATCACCGATGACATTAAGTAGATATTCTATCCGGGCTTTTATAATGAACATAAGCAGATATCTAATAAAGCGTAGTGCTCTTAAAATACAAATGGATTTCCCGCGCTAATTGAATGACTGATGCCGAGGGATTAGTAGTGACTGAATGTTGTAAATGTTAGAGCGAAAAATGAAGGGAAGGAAGAAAAGGTAGTTTAGAAGTATGAAGAAAAAGTATAGAGAAAGACGATATAAAACTCTGAGGCAAGGTGTGCATGCTATCAAAGATCTCTAAGTATTTTTGTGTAATAAAATGACCCACCTAACTAATTACTGGATACTCCTTAAAGAAGAAAATCCAGTCCACTAAAAGTATTCATCAATGACTTTGTGAATCCATTTAGTTGTCTTGGGAATCGAAGAAATGAAATTGTACAATAAATGTCCAATCATGTCACCCGTTGTTAAGTTTCATAAAAGTAGTCTCTTATTGTTCTATCGTATTAAAAGCCATATTTGACATTGTGAAACAATATTTATCCAAAAGATTGGAAAGAATAAGGCTTTCAGAAAAAAAAATCAGTAAAAAGAGAACTTTTACTACACCTTCTATCTTATTATGATAGTGTGCATGAGTATATAAAAAAGAATTACATAGATGATAAGGCAAGTGGGCCTGATGTATTAGAGGGAAATATTTACCCTTGTACTGAGGAGATCATCCTTACTAGTTCAATTTGGTTCATGTATAGAAACAAAGAGGATCCCTTCCACCCATTCTAACTCAAGGGCGGATCTCCCTTATTCCTAAAAAGGGAGATGGAACGTCCATAAACCACTGGAGACCATTGACAATTCTTAATGAATCATATCGAATTTTAGCGGGAGTGCTGGCTAAGCAAATGAAACCAATACTGAATGGAGTATTAGGTCCTGAGCAAAAAGATTCCTAAGAGGGCGTAACATTGCCGATATATCACGAAATATTTCTGCAGTGATTGACTCCACTAAACTAGAGGAAAATATGGTGCCATAGTAGCCATAGATTTTAGTAAAGCTTTCGATTTTATTTCTCATATTTTATTCTTAAAGCGGTAAGAAAGTTTCTGCCCAGGAATTTTTTTAATCCGATTCTGGCTCTTTTATTTAATGGCACATCAACAATAACTATCGACGGATTACGCAGCGGTCCGATTTCCTTGGCAGAAGCTGCAGACAGGGATGTCCGGTTTCCCCTTTGCTTTTTGTGGCAGCGATGGAGGAATTGAGTATGGTCTTGAAACGCAAATATGGAGGATTCGGTGTTATGCTTGGTAGGGACAAACATATTATAGATCTCTTCGCTGACGAGTGACGCTAATGGTGGAAGCTAACTCCGAGGACAAATTATAAAAGGATTGAAGTGTCTTGTCTTTTTTAAGAAATTTAAGAAAATTCGGGGCTGGAAATCAATTTGGAAAAGACAACTATTCTCCCTATTGGTTTATGGACTCCCATTTTGCCTTTTGTGGGAGGCTGCAAAGTTTCGAATCTGTCAATATTTTGGGCATAGAATGGGAATGTGGACAGCCTTCTCTATCAAATTTTCTGAGGCTCAATGCGCAGCAGTCAAGTGGGTTCAAGCATGGAGAGGCTTCAACTTACAAAAACGAGTGGATTTATATAATTGCAAAACTAATATCGCAAATGATATATGTTGCAAGTGCCCTGCCAACTGTTGGTGAGCGCCTCCTGGAAGAAGAAAGCCAATGGCAAAAATTGCTTTTTGATCATAGATATTTGCCCACTTTACAAAGAAAAAGATCTGAGCTAGGAGGAGGACTGGTGTTGCTTCGGAACATATTACCAAAGATTTATACAAAAGTTCTAAGAGATGCTTATTCAAAGCCACCAAAAGAATGGCGGGGTTATGTGACAGATTCTATTATATTCACTCGACTAATGTTTGGTAGCGAACTGTCCAACAAGTATATTGCCAAGCATTCAATGGATTGGGCAGCTGTCCAAAGGATAATATGGAAAAACAACCCATTTTGATTCTAATTCAACAATCGATATAATCCGCCAAAATTTGGAGAAAAAATATTTCTTCAAAAACCTTCCTTATCAGCCTGAAAAGTTAGAGGAGATTGCCTTCGAAGAAAGCTCGCTTATATATTCTGATATATCGAAGCAGTCTGTTTTTGTATCCGGAAGATTTTATTTTCCACTTCAGAGGGGAGCAAAAACCATATTCCCCTGGCTCCTTGGTGTGTAAATTTCCTCAAAAAGACAAAGTATCAAACGAGGCTTTGAATGCCACCAAAAATCAATGAAATTTTTTGATTTTTAAATGTGGGAGAAGAGGATCTTACATTCCTTGAGAGGGATAAATGATGGCAAGAAGTTTACTTCTCAACTGCAAATATCTGCAAACTTAATCAGTTTTAAAAACCATTGCAAAGATTGTGGACGACTATACAACGATATTAAGCACGCGTTTTACGACTGCCCTGCTTGAAAATCCTAAAGAATTCGTACTTTTAAATGCATCGAACATTGTGGACTTCGAGGTGGAATTTTGGGAGCATACGTCTTATTCGGTTTTCCGTTGAGATCGAACTTGACCAACGAAGAAAGTGCAATCAGGGCTGCAATAAGTAATTGCAAAGCTTATATATCCCTGAAGCTAACTGGAGAAGAGATCATCGAAAGCAGCAAGCTCCGAGCAATCCTAATATCAGCGGCAGCTCGGTACACAGCTTTTGCTCTAAAGATTCCGACTCTCGGTGGAGGATCTTGGGATAACGCGTCCGTACTCGTCAAATACTTCCCGTCAACTTCTCAGCACTACGCCAAAGCCATTAGAATAATTATAAAAAATATAAGAAATTTAAAAAGAATCTTAGTTTTTACTATTAGAAAATTATTATTGTGTTTTTCTTTTACTACGTTTTTAGATTTAAATGTCAATAGAATTTTAAGGTCTTACGGGGTATATTAATTTTAAACTATAATGTTTATTTATGTTTTTACCAAACACAAATCCTCCCCCTTTTTATATCTATTTTTATTTTATATTATTGTATTATATGAATAGAATAAAGACCTTTGCCATAAAAAAAGAGAATAACAAAAATATATGGAAATTAGCTGAAATGATATGATAACATATGGGTTCAAGAAAAAAATGCATTAATGTGCATAATTGATGAAACTCTTGAAATCTCCTTAACTTTTTTTTTCAGGGTTTTTATTATCTTTTTAAACTAGTTTCGGACTTGTAAGGAAATGTTGCACTCTAAATAGTTTTTTTTTTTTTTTTTTTTTTTTGCCTTATGGTTCGATCGAATTGCATCCGATAGATATAAATAAGCATTATAGCGTTAAAATTAGTCTATCGAACCTAGGATCTTATCAATGAGGTGGACCAAAAATGACATCCCCTCTCCGGATTCGAACTGCGCCCCAAACATGAGAGTTGAACACGCCTTAGCACGCACGGCTATTGAGCTCCCTTCTAAATAGTTTTTGTAGAGGTCTTGCAGGTAAATCCGCACAAAGTTCGATATCCTCCAGATCGAAAATGGGAAGAAAAGTGATACCTATTTTGAATAAGAAAGTTGTTTATTAGAATAATACAAGATTACTATTCAATATGGCCGCCCTCAGCCTCAAAGATGTCCTCTAAACGAAACTTGAACTTCCAACAGGCCATGGAGACCCCCGCAGGATCCACCTTGTTCATCTCCGACTTGATGGATGCCTTCAGGGCACGCCACATTGCTGTGGTGTGTGGCTCACACCCCCCTCTCAACTTCCCCTACAATAGTAGTCGCATAGGTCTGAACGGGGCTGTTGGGGGCCAGGTTTTGAAGTCTCAGAAATTGGGCACATTCTTCTTCAGCCAGGACTGCACAAGTTTGGCCTTGTGGGCGGCACCGAGTCCTTCTGGAATGTGTACGGGGTCCCGGAGGCCACAGAGTCCATCCAGGGGACGACGACAGGTGGAACCCACGCTTCCTGGCGAGGGTGGACATGGGCGTCCCCGGATTGGCCTTGATGGACTCTCTGAGACCAGCCATAAATTTGTGGCGCGTGTCACTTTCTTCCTACTGCTTGTGCTCCTTCCTCTTGGACATCCCTGACTCTTCCCACTTCTTGGTGAGTCGTAGACCGTCTCCTGAGGTACTTGAGCAACTTACTGATGGCTGCAGGACGGTGCCCTGCGCACAGCAACTCGATGACCGTGTCCCTTCGGGTCTGCTCCAGCTCCGTATCAGTGTATTTGCTTTGTTTTTGGGCGCAATTCGATAGTACATTCCCGTAACCTCCCACATGTGCAAAATCTAACCTGTACTTGCACTCCTATGGATCTGTACGAAGTTGAAATTTGTGCGGATTTACCTGCAAGCACCTGTAAATTTGTAGCCGTCAAGGTGATCATTATCAACGAAGGACGTTAGTTCAAATAGGGTGACTGTTAATTTTGGTCGTAATGTATTCCAGTCTCATGGCCATAGAGATTTTAAAAACCATACTGACAGTATTCCCTTCAAGTAATACTTTGAGAACCCGTCAACTGTCGATGGAGGCCCATAACAAACTTCATCAATATGTAGCGGACAGCAAGAGGTTGCAGGCGATCACTCCAATGGGGTAGCCTTAACGTGTCTGCCCTCCCCTTTTTCACAAGAAAAAAGAAAAAGAGAGAGACATGAATTACGCATAAATATAAGGCTTAGAAAACCAAGATACATAGAGATAAGGTATATCAGACAGAAGGAGTTCAGCCTGCTAGGACAGAATGGTGATTTTGACGTCACAGATATACTCTTATGTTATAAATTTTGATAAGAATTACTAAATAAACTCATATTTTTACTTAGTATTTTATTTGAAAAACACTAATATAAAACATAGATCGTGAAAATTCATAGGATCTTATTAATGCAAACATATTTTATCTTTAGAATTACTTAATTAGAGGCAGGAATGACATAAACTCAACGCAACCTCGTTAAATCATATAAATCATGAAGAATATTTCGGGATACTTTATGAAGGACAACATTGACTTTCTTGTAATATTTGGGTCCTTTCTAAAGATATTTTTTCTTTGAAATTTTTAAATAAAATATTCAATTTTATATATTTGGACATATTCTTCAAAGTATGGTCTCAAGACTTTTTGAAGACTCATTCAAGCCAGGGAGATAAATAATTCAAATTGATGAAATAATACACATGAATTATAAATGGAATAAGTTTAATATATTCTAGATATTATATTTATATTAAAATAATATATATGAATTCATATTTAAATGAATTGAATATTTTTCTTTAAATTACGTGAGGGGGGCATATTTTTACTTTTGAAATCGAAAATTTTGTTCTTCAGTGCCTTTATTATAATGAATGTCCTTAATCTGGCAAACTTTACTATAATATTCGAAGGGAGCTTCATATAAACGTCTTCGTAATTATATTTTTGAAGGACATCAATGAGCTTTTTTATCACATTTGCGTCCCTTTTTATGCCATATTCTCCGTGAAATTGATTGAAGAGGGTATCCAGTTTCTTGATAGCTTGGACAAATTCTTC
Organism: Caligus rogercresseyi; assembly: GCA_013387185.1. NCBI lineage: Eukaryota > Metazoa > Arthropoda > Copepoda > Siphonostomatoida > Caligidae > Caligus > Caligus rogercresseyi. Next base: position 16,152,806 of record CP045901.1, read on the forward strand.
CGAGGGTTGTCTTAAGCCACATTCATGAATGTAGAATAAATATTGATTGCAATGTGAATTAATTATGAATTTCACGCCATATAAGACATTATATTTAATTTTTGAAATGGCCAAGTGCGTTGGTCACCTCCTTTGATAATAAACAACACATTAAAATGATAGAAAAATATAATATTTCATTCAACAGTGGTTATTTTGTGTGATTGTTTGATGAAGGACTGAATGAATAAAAGTTTATCCTATCGCGAAATATTCTTCATGATTTATATGATTTACGAGGTTGCGTTGAATTTATGTCAATTCCTGCCTCTAATTAAGTAATTCTAAAGATAAAATATGTTTGCATTAAAATGAGATCCTATGAATTTTCTACGATCTATGTTTTATATTAGTGTTATTCAAATTAAATACTAAGTAAAAATATGAGTTTATTTAGTAATTCTTATCAAAATTTATAACATAAGAGTATATCTGTGACGTCAAAATCACCATTCTGTCCTAGCAGGCTGAACTCCTTCTGTCTGATATACCTTATCTCTATGTATCTTGGAAAAAACAAAGTCAGTGATACACAAGGGTGTCCAGTAATTTTGTCGCGCGTAAATGCCTCGTGGACCTCGTTATAGCCGTTTTTTTGCCGTGGGCATTTACCTCGCTTGCACTTTTATAGTCAGTCAATTTCCTCGTTCTCCTTTTTCTTGAAGGTATTTTTTTGCGAAGTTCTTTTATATTGAAGCATTTTCTTTTTTTTCCTTTTTCTTGGGGAAATTTTCGTCACGAAGCTTTTTTCTCGTGAAACATTTTCTGCGCTATTCCTTTTTTTTTTTTACTTTGTAGACCTTATCTCGTGGCCTCAGTCAGGGGTTCAATGGGGTTTAAATCTACTGCTAAACACTTTTTAGGGAGAAAAGACACGCAGCCTAAGAGTTTTGCACATCTTAGCCTCAGGTGTTCCGCCGGGAGCCCCATGGGTTGGACTCTTATTAGATGGATAACACTCGGCCTAAGACTTTCATAGATCCTAATCTAACGAAATGCACCTACTTTACCCGAGTGTCCCATAGGTTTGAAATCTACCACCGAACATTCTTAAGGGAAAACACCCGGCCTAATATTTGTGTATATCCTAATTTAAAGGATTACACGGCCTCAGCCGGGTGACCCATGGGTTCAAATCTACCAAAGACACATATGTAGGTCTGAAACCTTTTAAACCGAGTTTCTTTTACACCTAAGAGGAGTCGGCGGTGGATTCCAACACCTTAGACCCTCAGATAAGGCAGGCGGTACCCGCGAAACTAGTGTCTTAAAAACTCTTGAGCTGTGTTTTTTCAACCCAGAAGGGTATGTAATAGATTTCGCACCCATTGAGCACCCGGATGAGATGTGCAAAACTCTTAGGCCAGGTGTCTTGTCTCCCTAAAAAGTTTTGGCGGTAGACTTAAACCTCATGAGACCCCGACTGAGCCCTTGAGATTAGGTCTACAAAGTTAGAAACATAAATGGCGCGAAAAATGCTTCACGTGAAAAGAGCTTCGTGACAAAAATTTCCTTGAGAAAAAGGCGAACGAGGAAAATGCTTCATTACAAAAGAGCTTCGCGACAAAATACTCTCGAGAAAGAGGAGAACGAGGAAGTTGACTGACTATAAAAGAACAAGCGAGGTAAATACCCACGACAAAAAAACGGCTATAAAAAGGTCCACGCGCAATACACAAGCCTTGGTCCAGTTACTTAGTGGAGATAAGATTCTCCCACAAATACGACTTCCTAATTAAAAGGCTTTGTGAGGACAAACGTTTCTTTACTGGATGTATATGACTTATTCTAGGATATGTATATAGGATATATTTGTTTAAAGCCTCCTTAATCGACAGCAGACTAACTCAGGTTTATTTAAATAAATTATCTCAATCTTTTATTACTATTATCGATACCTATCATAGGCTATTAAAAATTAAACCTGTGATAAATATAACAGGATCAATAACAATACATTCTTCATTCAACAAAACCTGTCTTATATTTGGGACAACGTTTTCGTAAATAAATAGCTCCAATTAGTTTAGATAATTTACAATAGAAATTAACAAATATTAAGATAAAACTTTTATATTATTAAGTAATTATGGAACTAATAATTTTTTTTAAAATAACATTTGCAATTTTATATGGCTAATTTTGTATAAACGAAAAAGTTAGAATGACTATTTTTGATTTAAAAAATCTACCATATACAAGGAACGTTTAGTTGATGTTCTGCTTATACATACATTGAGTCCTATTTATTTATTCCAGGATAAACCAATAACAAATAGGTATACAGTCAAACCTGTATTAGCGGCAACCTGTCTTAGTGGCAACCTGTATTAGTGGCAACTTGTATTAGCGGCAACCTGTCTTTAGCACCCACTCATCCAACCCCGCAGTTCCCCGTAGAAGAAAAAACTTTCTGTGACCAGCGGTCACCTGTATATAAAGATCACTTTTTCTGGTTCCCTTGAGCGGTCTCTTTACACGATTTTGACTGTATTTATGATATTATTGCCTCCTCTTTTTGGAGATCTTACATTTACTCTAATGATCTAACATTGTTTAGCCGTCTTATAAACATGGCACCATGTCAGAGCAGCAGCTTTATTTCCCCTTTCTCTATGCATTGTAGTCGAATAAAGGATACATACTTATGAAGTTAAGTATGGCTTAGATGTCATTAACTCTGAGTCCTTTATGTAAAAATGGGTCACTAAGACTGGCCGTCTATAAGAGAGTAAAAACAAGAAGAAGAAGAAGAAAAAGGAGTCAATGAGCATGTCAGGGTCAAATAAATTTGTTGTTGGTTGAAGGAAATAATGGGAGTCCTTACCGTGGTGTTGCTGTAGGATGGCTTTCCGCACAACTCCAGTTTGTCAATTAAGTACTCAACACTGATCCGTTTCCTCCAGGCCAATTCATCCAGGAAGGCTCGCCAGGAGTTGTAGTCCAAGTATTTGGATCCTCTGAAAAATGAGTTCAAGAACCAACATATTATATATATATATATATACCTATATATATATACATATTAATATATATATATATATATTATATGACTTGTTAATTTGTCGTTCATTTGAAATCGTTCGTCGTTCGCAAACGATGAACGATGAATGACAACAAAAAATAAATATTGTCCGTCGTTCGTTTTTGGCGCCAAATTCTTTTTCAGGGGAAAATACTTTTTTTCAGAATAGCATGAAAACACGTCGTCAATTTTTTTTCAGAATGACGAACGATGAACGACGAACGATTCAATTGAAAATTAAATGATGAACGACGAACAATAACTTTTGGTGAACGACAAACGAACGACGAACCACAATTTTTCGCGAGCGTCAACAAGTTTGATGTATATATATATTTATAAACCTACGAATATCTTTCATTAGAGCCAAATATTTATTTGATTTTTGTAACATATGGCCATAAGCAGTATAGAAAAAATGAAACTTCGAAGTTAAACCAAACACATAAATATGAATAGCAAAAAGGTATATTTTTGAAATTTGATTGGTTTAAAGCAGGGGTCGGGAACCTATGGCTCGCGAGCCATATATGGCTCTTTTGGTGACTGCATCTGGCTCTCGGACAAATCTGAAATTTGTTTACAGTTGGTCGTTTTTTTAAATTAGGCTGATGTTAAAGAAATAGAAAAATAGACTTACTGAAATCTAAATGTTAAAATTTTAAATAAGCTTTCGAAATATTAAAAGTGATTTACGTATTCCATTCCGTCTGTTTTTCCCCTCACGCTGAAGTTCGCAGGTGCGTCACATCAGCCAATCATAGCTGTCCTTTGTACACAAGACATTTTTTTAAATCGATTTTTATTGGGTGATAAGTTGACTACGGCGACGTGGGTAGTAAAAATTACATCCGCTTTATTTAAAATTCCAGCTAGCTAACAGTTGTGTGCACAACGAAGAAGATGGCTAAGAGAAAGAAAGATGACGATTACCGAACATTTCAAAATGAGTGGACTGAAGAATTTGCATTTGTGGAGAGAGGAGGATCAGCTTTGTGTCTTATATGCAATGACAAAATAGCTTCGATGAAACGTTCAAATATCAAGCGCCACTTTGAGACACGGCATGCTACATTTGCAACGAAATATCCAGCGGGGGACAGCAGAAAGAAGGCATGCGACGAGCTTCAAAGGAAAGCCCAAGCTAGTCAGCAGCAACTCCGTGTATGGGCCAGACAAGGTGACTTCAATTCAGCTAGTTTTGCTGGCGCATTAGCCATTGTGAAGAACGGAAAGCCATTTACTGATGGCGAGTTTGCCAAAAGTCTAATGCTGGATGTGGCCAATGAACTTTTTGACGACTTCACTGACAAAGAAAAGATCATGAAGCGAATAAAAGACATGCCCCTGTCAGCAAGAACCGTACACGATCGCGCCATTATGATGACAAATCAAGTGGAGGAAACACAAGTGAGGGACATTAATACAGCGGTCTACTTCTCGCTCGCCCTGGATGAGTCAACCGACGTAAGTCATGTCTCCCAGTTCAGTGTAATTGCAAGATATGTTGCCGGTGACACACTGCGTGAAGAAAGTCTTGCCGTTTTGCCAATGAAGGGAACAACGAGAGGGGAAGATTTATTCAAGGCGTTTATGGAGTTTGCCCAGCAGAAAAATCTACCCATGGATAAACTAATTTCTCTGTGTACTGATGGTGCTCCATGTATGGTGGGGAAAAACAGGGGATTTGTGGCCCTTCTTCGTCAACATGAAAACAGACCTATCCTCAGTCTTCATTGCATTCTTCACCAGGAAGCACTGTGTGCGCAAATGTGTGGCGAGCAACTTGGTGAGGTGATGTCGCTGGTCATCCGAGTGGTCAACTTCATTGTTGCCAGAGCGTTGCACGATCGCCAGTTTAAAGCACTGCTCGACGAAGTTGGAAATGCCTACCCTGGCCTGCTCCTGCATAGCAATGTCCGCTGGTTGTCAAGAGGGAAGGTGCTCAGCCGTTTCGCGGCTTGCCTGAACGAAATCAGGACTTTTCTGGACATGAAAGGTGTCGAGCATCCCGAGCTAAAAAACACCGAGTGGCTTCTGAAGTTTTACTACCTTGTGGACATGACTGCACACCTAAACCAACTCAATGTGAAAATGCAAGGCATTGGAAATACCGTCGCAACCCTTCAGCAAGCTGTGTTTGCATTCGAGAACAAGCTGGAGCTCTTCATTACTGATATTGAAACGGGCCGTTTACTGCACTTCGAAAAACTGAGGGAATTCAAAGATGCCTGCACAGCAAGTGACCCCTCTCAACATGTTGATACTCAGCAGCTAGCCAACACGACATCAGATCTGTTGCAGTCGTTCAAAGCACGTTTTGGAGATTTTCGTCAGCACACCCTTCTCTTTCGATTCATCACTCATCCCCACGAGTGCGCACTGGATGCAGCGGAGCTCAGTTACATCCCTGGAGTGTCTGTCGGAGAATTTGAGCTTGAAGTTGCTGATCTGAAGGCCTCCGACATGTGGGTGAATAAGTTTAAGTCACTGAATGAAGAGTTGGAGAAACTTGCACGGCAGCAAGCAGAGCTGGCCAGCCAACACAAGTGGACAGAAATTAAAAAACTTCCACACGCAGACGACCTGATCGTGAAAACGTGGAACGCGCTGCCAGTCACATACAGCACACTGCAGCGAGTGAGCGTGGCTGTATTGACCATGTTTGGATCTACGTATGCATGTGAGCAGTCATTTTCCCACCTCAAACACATCAAGACCAATCTAAGGTCACGTCTAACTGACGAAAGCCTCAACGCCTGCATGAAGCTGAACCTCACCGCGTACCAGCCCGACTACAAAGCCATCAGTAAAACGATGCAGTCCCAGAAGTCTCATTAATGGTGAGCAGTTTCTTTCTTTTTTTTTATTAACTTCTTGGCTTCAATGTAAAAAAAACGAATTAAAAATAATAGTACATTCTTACAGTCTAAAATTGAGTCTTTAAAAAATACATACATTTATTTGTATTCATTTTTAATGGTATGGCTCTCACGGAAATTTATTTTTTAAAATGGGCATTTATGGCTCAGTCAGCCAAAAAGGTTCCCGACCCTGGTTTAAAGGATCAATTATATAATCACTGAATACTCAACTGAGAAGCAAGTTCTACCAATTTGAAGATGTCATAATGTAGTTAAAATGGCTGGAGAGCAAGTTATACGACGTTAAAAAATTAAATATTATCTACATTGTTATGGAAATACTACGGGATAGAAGAATGGCAATCCTACTGAAATACCAATGATGTAGGCTCTCTTGAGTCTTTAGAAAAACTGTAATGTTTATTTAATTACCATTGTGTCTTAGGTTTTTTTTGCAATTTTCCCCTTTATTTACTCTATATCTAGACTGTGACTGTTCAGTGTTCAAGAGATAATAATAGCTCCTTCCTCCTCTTCTTAGTTTCATCAGATGTCGACTTCAACCTTGGTTTTCCAAATGTTAATCAATCTATTGTGCATCCATTTATTATATAGGTCGGTAGTTGAAGGAGAGCGAAAAAACCCAGTTAGTATTGTTATAGCGGTGGTTGAGGAGTGAAAATTAATTCAGAGAGTAGAAATCATCCTTTAAAGTAACACTTCTTATGTATCTTCTCATGGGCATCGATCCAAGTTATTTGCAAACCTTTTGAATCAACATCTCCTATATCACATAGTATTAAGATTATTAATAATTCAAAGAGGCAAACTGGTCAAAATCAGAAAAAATATATTGTTTATCTGGTTTGCTCCTATCTGTCGATAAATGGATCATCACTCTGAGCATTGGATGTAGAAAAAGAAAGAAAGACAGGGTTATCAAATGAGGAAATCTTGTTGTATGAGAACGACCTTTTGGTTACTAATTCCAATCCATATGGATACATCAAGCTATTAGATTGCATATGTTATTAAGAGGAATTTACCTGCTGATTTTTCTATAGTAAATGGCAGTGTCTGTCGTGGTAATGTTCCAGTTGTCAATGATACCAGCTTGCCGGAGCCATTTGTCCGTTGGCTCAGCGTTATGTATTCGCCTATGCTTTGAGAGTCTCCGTAGCGTGCAAAGAGTTCAAACTGTTCCTGAGGGCCGGCCTTGGAATGGAGAAGGAGGATATTCCAGTTTGCTTGTAGGAGGGAAACTGCTGCTGTTGCTTGCTTTGACTAGGGTTGCTGTTCATGGACTTGTAGCTGGAGCGTCGCCGAGCCTGAAGTTCCCTCATGTCTTCCACACGCTCCCGTTAAATTCAAAGTCCTCATACTCCAGGACTTCCTTTCGCCGCAGTCGCGTCTTGAGGAATGTGTCGTTGCTCACACCGAGAACGCTCTCCACTTCGTAGGAGCGGACGGGCTCTGGTCCGATGATGGCAGCATCCACGACTGCCAGGTAAGTGTCCTTTTGGGACCGAAGCTTGAGCTGTTGGAGGTTGTATTTTAGGTTATCACATATTCGAGATTGGGGGTGTCGGCAGTGGTCTGGGTCCTCGGATAGGTCCTCACGATGATCCTCGACCGCCATTCGACGACGGCTACGACGGTATTGGTGACTCGGGGGTCCAGTAGGTCTCCCCCTCCGTTGTTATCATAGTGGGCGTCCATGAGACCCCTCTTGTAGCGGGGATTGGAGTGATCTCTATGATTGAAAATATTTCTGTTTATAGATATTTATCTATACTTAGGAAAATACGCATTGAATGTTATCATGATTTACTTATTTGCTTAGTGCTTGACACAAATAACAAAATAACTAATAACTAAATTGAAATTCCGACTTGAAATAATATTATTTATAATAATTAATGAAATCATAACAAATTTTTGCAATGATCAATTTACGATAAACCTAAGATAAAAACAAAATGAATGTGTATAAATTATGAAATTCAAAAGTGACAATGGACAAATCATCTAAATTAACATAGGTAGAAACTAATTAAAAGCAGAAATTGTTAAAAAAGAGAAGCTTAGAAGAATAAAGTATTATTAATAACTAATAAATAAAATGGGTTGATATATCTTATCAAATTGATATATTTAGGTGCATATAATTATTCGTATATGTTATATTTATTGAGCAATAACAACCAAATAATAGTCTATGTCAGCCTAGGATATCGTTAAAGATTATGAACATATCAAAAAGTTTTTGTATATTTTTTAAAATTCATCTTCTAGTTATTACTTATTTTCTTGAAATATATTTACTATTTTTTCCTTTAATATATCTGTCGAACACCCATTATTCTGCTGGTTTTGTTCTTTTTTATTTCAGTTAATATAATCAGGCTGAAATTGTAATTTACTTTCGCACATACTTCGACCTAAAAAGAAATTAGAAAAATAGAAATGGATGACGGGCCTAAATTGTCTAACGGACCTCTATTTGCTGTATCTGTATATAGGACGTTTCCCACGACAAAAATCTTTCATTTTTAGTTGCATCTTACCGTATGAGTCTCGTGGGAGACGTATGCCAAGGTGGATTCCGTGAATGTCCTGCCCTAGGTTGCCCAAAGGATGCCGAAGAGCCTTCCGAGACTCGGCCAATGCCCTCCAATTCTTTGATGTTGGGCACTTTAAGGAAGATATCGTTATCCGTGGAAGTACTCTCGGATGTTTTTACCTTCGCCTGCGCAAAAAAAGGAACAAGAAGACAAGCATAATACTTGCAGTGATTTTCAGTCTTCTGTTGCTTAATAGAATGAAATTTGCGACTCCCTATTTAATTTGACCTATTAAAAACCTTCATTCCCTCCAATCTCACTATTTTGAACAATTTAGACATATTTGTCAAGGCATTATTACTACCTCTCATCTAATTATTTTTAACAAATGAATAAGTTTACAGAAGTATATTTTTTGAAGTATAATGACATTGAATTGATTTTTGTGGGGTATGTCCATGTTTCGTATACCTCTTTCATGTTTAGAGATACGCGGTAGATATTTTTGTTATTATTTTTTGTCAAAAGGGAGGAAAAAAGAGAGAGAGAGAGAGAGAAGAGAGGGGAGTTAGATAGATAGAAAGGGAGAGAACATAAAGAGAGAGTTGAGTGAATTAACCTCTTCCTTCTCTAAGATTACCATAGTAAAAATGGGATTTCATACATGGATAAGGACGTTAGCGTCCGTAGATCTGAAAAGAAGGCTTTCCTCCATAGAGCTATAAGTATAGTGAACTTATTCCCTCCAATTACGAGAAACATCCGTCCTGTATTCTGGACACAATGGCGTATTTTCCTGAGAATAAGCTTCTATGTCTTTATATCTCTATGGTTTCCTCAAGTGACTCCTCACCTCTTCACCTTTCACTCACCCTTTATTGTTGGTGATTTTACACCTTTGGGAATTTGGTAGAAGTATTCCTATTTTTCTAGTCCTTGTACATGGATCTGTGCAAAAGTAAAGCGTAGCCATTTTTTATATTTTAAAACAGACATTAAGTTTGAAGAATGACATACTTTTCACATGGCCTTTAAAACTTCTTAATTGTGGATTGAAAGATCTAACGCAATGTTCATTTTTAAAATAAAAATGAACAGATACTCTTTATAAGAAGACTTTTATAAACGAAAAATAACTAAAAAAACATACCCTATATCCGAATGACGATACATAAAAAATCAAACTTTGTTACAATTGTCAATATTAGGATAATTAAAGCTAACTGTATTTGTTTAAATAAATCTTAAATGCTGATTTAGACTTCTGAGAAGAGGCAATTGAAGTTGCTAAGGATTCTTATGTCTGAGGTGAATTTCATGACTTCCAACTATTTTTTTTCTAATTATCATGCTCTTTGCATTTGTCCCATTTCGTTATTTTTTAAATTTTTTACGAATTCACTCCATAACAGCTATAAAATTGATTAGTTAAGTTACCATATCCTCAAGAAACTCGTGTCATGCAACTGCGTCGCTGCTGTCAACCATTCAAAGGCCTGGGGCTGTCACAGCCATTGAGAGAGGCATGCACGCTATCAAATGCTCAGAGAGTGGCCAAAACAATTATAGGGCTCTCTAGATCCTTCTAGTTATTAAGTATCAACTTATTATAAAAATTAGATTTTGTTTGTTTTAGATTA